>PVIR01002552.1:28773-100938 GCA_004026965.1 Petromus typicus | reverse complement strand
GTAGAAATTAAAAAATCAGTAGATATTATTATTTATCAGTCTGTCACAATTGTTCCAGATAGACTGGATGTCATCTTTACCAGGCTCCAGTTTCTTTTCTTTTTTCTTTCTTTTCCTTTTCTTTTTTTTTTTTTTTAGTTGATTGAGACAGGATTTCATTTTGTAGTTCAGGCTGGCTCTGAACTCACTATGTAGACCAGGCTAGCCTCGAGCTTACTGCAATCCTCCTATCTTTGCCTCCCCAGTGCTGGGATTACAGGCGTGAGCCTCTGTGCCTGGCATTATGATACGTGGTACTGGAGAACAAATTTGGGACCTCGCACTTGCCTGGCAGACACTGGAACCACTGAGCTAAATCCTCAGCCCAGAAAGGGTTTGCTATTGACTTTCGGGAGTAGAGATGCTACAGTACAATCCATTTCCACCTCCCAGCCCCGCCAGGGAAGGACACTGACCATTTCTGAGCGATAACAGAATCCACTACAGATCCTGACCCTCTGTGCGCCCAGGGCATGCACTTGCTCCTGCACCTTCTGACCTCTGGCCCTCTCCCTGTCTTGCTCCAGCTCTGGGACCCTTCCTATGGCTGGAGGAAACCCCTCCACACTTGTTTTCCTTTTTTCCTGAATCACTGACTTCTCTATTTTCTTTCAACTCTCTCTGACATTCTTTGCTCATTTCGAAGTTCACTGTCATAGCGTCAGGAGCACAGGTGCCTCCTGGAATTCGCCTCCTGTTCTCTACAGTCAATGAGCCTAACAACTTTTCCTAAAATCAACCTTTCCTATGTTCCGTTTGCTCTCGTTTTTTTTTTTTCTTTTAGCATTCATCATCCCTAGTGCATTTAGCAATTCTTAGTCTTGTTTATGCTCCCCTTTCCTCTTCCCCTAGATCTATTCCTTCCTCTTCCACCTAAAGTGTTTTTTCTCCAACTTTATTGCATTCTGCACATTTCCTATAACTTCCCTGCTCCACTTAATGCTGTTCTGTTAAAATGGAACCCTTCCTCTTCCTTGGCTTTCCCACTTGATTTACATATTGGTCCAGCAGTCTTTGGGGAACAGTGAGACCTTTCATGTTTCACTGGCGTTTCTTGGAAGGGCTCGCCCTTCCTGATCTGCCTGCTGAACCACTTCTTGAGGAGACAGGAGGACTCTGGAGTTACCGCACTCGTTTTAAAACACCTGGCTCAGCACTGTGTAGCTGTTCGGTGCAGGAACGTTAATTTATCTCAAGTCGCTTGCCAGTTTCTTACATGTCAAAAGAGAAGAATACTGCTTACTTTTCATGGTTGATGCGGCACAGAAATAACTTATACAAGATATATTGCAACTAAGAATTCTTTAGTAAATGTCAGTTAATATTATTATTCTATCAGTCTCTGCTCTGATCTCCTCTGTTCTGAGTTCTGCTGTGAGCCACAGATAGCTTTATTTCTGAAGCAATAATTCTTACGGCAATCATCACCTTTTGAACAATTTCCTTAAGATCAAGGCATTGTTCCAATGTGAGTGTCTGTGGGGCTGGTGGAGGAGGAAGTGTATGCCTTGGTCTGAATGTGTCAGGGAGCATGTCAAGCGACATATTTAAATATATGCAAATAAATATACCTGGAGCTGGATATATTTGTGTGGTTTTATGTATAGAAAGAGGTTCAAGTTACAATTGAAAGGCACGGTCCTTTCTAGGCACGGTCCTTTCTACAGCCGCAAAAGGACCACTTTATGGCTGAAGGAGGTGGGGCCTCCCGTCCAGTTGTTCCTATCCGCGTTACTTCTAATTGCTTTAAAAAGTACCTGTATATCTACATGTGGCTCTCAGGTGATCTCTAGAAAGGGAGACTTTTAAAATGAAGGGAGTGGGAAAGATCTGCTTCGCGGAATTTCGAGGAGCAAGTCAAGTAGAGGCCTGTGGCTGCCAGAAGAGGTCAGGTAACTAGGCACCAATGCAGTAGCGGTTGGGCTTCCCAGGTTACCTAGGCGGGCACCAGGACACCTGGAGGATCTGGATGCAGAGCAGCAGCCCGCCGCACACCCTCGGTCCTCTCGGCCTCGCCCACCGCGGCCGGAGCCACGCCCCCGCGCGCTGATTGGCCCTCCGGCGGGCCTGATGAAACTTCTCGCTGCGTTACAGGAGCTGGGCGGTGGTGACTAGCGCCTCCCGTCCGCGCCCCGCAGTCCCGGCTTGCGAGCGGCCAGGCAGCCTCGGTCCCCAGCCCAGGTACGCGGGGTCGCCGCAGCCCCCGGCCCGCGCCAGGTTAGCGGGACGGCCCAGGCCGGAGGACCCGCTGCGGCCCCACCCGGGGCGCGGGGCGGATGCTGCGCACGTGGGAGGAGAGAGCGGCCGGGCGCTCGGGGTTGGGGAGCCCGGCCCTCGCCGAGCAGCGTTCCGTGTGGCAGGACCGCGGGAGGTGGCTCCGGGGTCCCCGCACCCCCGGCCCGCGCGGAGCGGCAGGAGGGCGCGCGTGGCCGGCGCGGTTGGGCCGGGCGGCCGGGTGGAGGCCCTGGGGCCGTCGGTCTCCTCCGCGCTGTCCGCGCTGTGGCCCTGCTCACCTTCCCCCTCCTTCCTCCTCCCTGGGGTCCGCAGGCGACAGGACTCCTCCAGGGAAGCCCGCGGAGAGGAAGAGGGGACCCCGCGTCGGAGACTGGCGACCACAGGAGAAGGCGAGTTCCGCGTCTTCCCTTAACGAACATCAGTTCCGCGCGGTGGGCTTCCGAGGAATGTCGCCGCTGTAAATAAAGGGCTGGTCTTCTCCTCGGACCGTGGCCTGCTGTCGCCCTGGGTCTTGAGAACTGAAAAAACTGACGACTCCTTTTTGACTGATGGAATTACTGTAAAATTCATTAGAATTAGTCCTCCCCCCCTTTAAAAAAATTTTCTATGAGTAATTTTATTTTTTAAAATTGATTTGATTGGTGCATTTTATATATACACTATGATCAGAGTCAAATTTGAGGGTTTTTACCAGTACATGATGCAACTTCATTCCCATTTTTTTCCCACTCCCCTGCCCTCCCTGCAACCTCCACCCCATGTACATATAAGCTTTGTTTCCTTTTTTTTTTTAGTTCTTGTCCCTGAGCCCCTTTGGTCTTAGGTTCTTTCCAGTTTTTTTTGTTTCTGAGATCTTGCTGTATGTGTAGCTCAGGCTGGCCTTGAACTCGCGATCCTCTGGCCTCAGCCTCCTGCGTGCTGGGGTCACAGGTGTGGGCCACCACGCCGGCTCGTTCACTGGGTTCTTAATTTAAAAATAGGGTGATTTGGTGAGTTTAGTGGTTTCTGAGTGGAATGGAAATGCCAGACACAGCGGTGGCGCTGTCCAGTCCAGTTGCCAGGAGCCTGGTGCACTGAGGTGTCCTGAGTACTTGAGATGCAGGCCGGTCTGAGCAGAGAAGTTCTGAAAACAAACGCATCGCTTTTGGGAGAATATAGAAAGAATCGGGAAAGATCTCATATAGTTATATATTCATTTGATACTATTTTGGGCATATTGTATCAATATATATTTGAAATTACACTTTATTCTTTTCCCTTTTTTAAATAAGGTTCCTAGTATCTTTAAAGTTACACATGTGACTCACATTTGTATTTGACAGCATTGATGTAAAAGTGCAGAACTAATATGGAAAATTTCGAGAAACAGGCAAAAGCAGTAAAGAATGAGTGTTCTAAGACCTTTGACCTTACAATCGGCAAGACTGACTGCTGGGAAAAAAAGGAATTATAATTTTAATTTGATTTTTTATTTTGTTTCGCTGAAGAAATAAGTTCATATCATAAACCTTTGTTTTTCTTCTTTTGCCTTTACTTTCGTAGTTAGTGTATGTTTCCTGTACAGGTGGATTTAGGAGGATTCGCCAGGCTGTGCTGAGAAGACCACGGTAATTACTTTTAAAGCACTTTCCCCTACCCTTTAAGTTGGAATAAATCTAAAATCCCAGTGAATTTTTTTCACCAACCTCACAGTAAGTTGTCGTTGTAGGCTGTCCAGTCAAGTGTGGAGGGGACTGCGTAGGACCAGAGGTGCTTCGTTTCCACACTGCCTCGGTTGGTGCCATTGTCGTTTTTTCTTGTCTTGCCAAAATTCCAGAGCCATAGTTCATTTAGATAGAAGTGAAATGTTCCCAAAGGCTTGTTCCGAGTGATTGATGTAATTTGAATTTTTTCTTTAGTGGGTTTGTCCCAAATTATGTGGGCATTTGTAGCAGATTTGTATTTTTTAAGCATAGGAAAGTAATTTTTTTCCCCAAGTTATGGATGTTTTTAAAATAACTGAGCTAACAATATAAAAATCAAACAGGCTTTTTTTTTTTCATTGTAGATAATGTCAATTATCTACAGGCAATTGAATTGGCAATTGAATTAATATTGTAGAAATTACTTGCTTCTTGGCCTACAAGGGTATACTGAATTCTTTGTTTTGGCAGCATTTTAGAACTTTGTTTGTTTTCTTAGTGACCAATAAAGAAAGAAATATTTGAACATTTTTGCAATTGATAATACATTGATAGTGATTTTGGATCTTCTGTCAAAAGCTTTTAGTGGGGGTAGGACATATGACATCAAATTATTGATTTCTTTGTCATTCGTCAGTAACACTTGGATGTCACTTAAGGACAGGCTGCAAGTTGTGAAATGCTTCAAAGACTTTCTGTCTTGATAGTACCCTTATTGGTATATGTGATCTCTTATTCCCTCCATATGCTAGAAGTAAACCGATGGCACTTAATTGTTAAGGAGACTATGCTAAGCTGGGAGTCTTCCAAACTTTTACGAGGTTTTTCTGATCTTGAGGTAGGGAGAGTCGAGGCTGGGATTTTTGGTCCACCAAGAGCCACTAGCCCTTCTGTGTGTGTCCTCAGAGCAAACTCACAGTGCAGACACTGAACGCGTCCTGGATGCATCTGCCTCTAGCTGAGCACAAATCCTCTGGTAGGAAGGATGCAAGTTTTGGCTGGGAACTGTGTCATGCAGCTGCTTCAATGTAAAGGTCACCTGTCTTTTTTGAATACTTGTAAATAAATGAAATGATTTACTGCCATGTGCCTGCCAGCCTAATGGACAACTGCTAAAGATAAGATGGTTATGCTTGGAACTTTTGAAATATTTTATTCATACAAGCTTTGGAGCTGAGGTTTAATTCCAGCTTAGACTGGCTGTTGACTGATGCGCTTTTTTCTCCCCTTAGCGCCTGTAGCTCTGTTGCACCATGTGTGGCATCTGGGGCCTCTTTGGCAGTGACGACTGCCTGGCGGTGCAGTGTCTCAGTGCCATGAAGATCGCACACAGGGGTCCCGATGCGTTCCGTTTTGAGAATGTCAATGGCTACACCAACTGCTGCTTCGGGTTTCACCGGTTGGCGGTGGTTGATCCTCTCTTTGGAATGCAGCCAATTCGAGTGAAGAAATATCCTTATTTGTGGCTCTGTTACAATGGCGAAATCTACAACCACAGGGCGGTAAGCAAAAGATGTCTGCTTATGATGAATCCCCAGAGCTGACTCATTATAATAATTTTTATATTTTGTGTGATGTTTTTATATTTTGTATTCTTCTTATATTTATTATCTCATTTGCTCAAGTCCCGTCGCTTTGCAGGGCCCTGAAGCACAAACAAGTGGAATGACTTGGTTGTAGCATGAAGTTATAAGCGTGAAGATTGCAATTTAAGATTCTTTGAATATTAGAGGTTTTTTGGTTACAAATTTTAGCATTAACTGTATTAAAAACTGCAGTAAGAGGGGTAGGTCTGCAGAGAGGGGAGATTGTTCTTGTAGGGAGTAGGACAATAATTATAATTTATGTAACAAGCTTCCTGAAAGAACAGTTGTAGAGCTGATGAATGTGAGGGTCGATCCCCTTTTTAGGAATAGCACTGCTTTTGAGATTGTGGCACCCAAACTGAGTCCTGGTTGGCGAAGATCACCCCACCAGGTTGGGAAGAGCTTTGGACGCAGAGAGGGTGGCAGGTGTAGCAGTTAGTGGTGGGAAGCAGGCCATCCTGGGATGGTAGTGAGTGAGTGAGAGGCACGCAGGGAAGGGAGACTTGGGAAGGTAGGTGATATGGAGCTGGAAGGAGTAGCTTTGACAAGAAGCTGGAGTGTCAGTCTCATTGTAGAAGCGGTAGAGATTTTACAGGAGGGACAGAATTTAAGAGTTTGGAGATGATCATACTTAGAATGCTTTTATAGACTGCAGCTGAGATATTGATTGTGATTGTATACTTCACTTCTGCAAAACCCAAAGGCAGAAGGGTGGTGGGCTGCGGTGAATTATACGACACTTTTAGCAGCGTTGAAACTGGAACCCCTTGGTAATCTGGTGAAGTTTGCTTTTGGGATGGGAATAGGTGCAGTGATGGAAGTTTTGATCCTAGGAAGCCAAATGTGATAAGACCCTTCCAATCCAGGACTATTTGGGTAGCATTTCATAACAACTTTTTTATCTGCAGTGTGCAAATTATTTTTTGTTTTTTAACTTCCTCTCCAACTTTTAAAGTTGAAAACAATTCAGACATTCAGATAATAGCAATGATCGTCAAAATTGAACAACTGTAATCACCAAGAGCAATAGGATAAGTGTGTTTGAAGTGTGTGAAAGGTGAGGAATGCATTTTGAATATATTAAAGGGGATTAATAGCAATGTGTCTCACTGAAAGTTTTACAAATTTAACTGTTCACTCCTTATTTGATCATCCTTGGTATATTTTTGATTAGAACTATTCTCCCTCCTACTTTCTACTAATATGACACTTCTTTCTCTTCACCATTTCATTTCCAAACACCTGAAAAAAATGTTGTCTTGCATATAATAGGGGACAGATTTTGTTGTTCATCTGGGTCCTGGGGCCAGTCTTACATGGACACTGAGGGATGACCATATATGTAAATACATATGTTATGTAGTATGTACATACGTGTTCATCCCTCAACATGTGACTTTTCTGCTACATGCCCTTAGATACTGTTTATCAGAATACAACGAAAATTGTCGGGATCAGGCTTATCCTGCACAGAATTTAGAGAATTGTGTTGCAGCAAACTATAATGCCATGATTCCTCCAGATCAGGGTGCATGAATGATTATAGGGCACCGCACTATTGAATCAACTTGGCGATAGAAAATTAATTGGTGAGAATGCACAAGAATCCTAACGTGAATGCTTTGCTCTGCTTCCCTAAGTTGCAACAATATTTTGAATTTGAATACCAGACCAATGTGGATGGAGAGATAATTCTTCACATGTATGACAAAGGAGGAATTGAGCAAACAGTTTGTATGTTGGATGGAGTGTTTGCATTTATTTTACTGGACACTGCCAATAAGAAAGTGTTCTTGGGCAGAGACACCTACGGAGTCAGGCCTTTATTTAAAGCCATGACAGAAGATGGATTTCTGGCTGTGTGTTCAGAAGCTAAAGGTAACAATAAAATTATTTCTCCTATGAGTTTGTAATGTTCTCCTGGTTTCCTGTTTTCTTTTGGGTTGCCTTTGGGAATCCCACAGGAGGCCCTCTAAATTTTTCCTCGTGACTAAGAAAGTGACCAGTACTCTAGTCAGTTTTAGAATATTGTTTCTCACCTCTACCCTTTATCTGAAGTTCACCAGCCCTCCTTATCTGTCAGTCTACAGCCCTGAATCCCCCTCAGTCCCTGGCAATCATTAGTCTGCTATCTTTCTCTATGGATTTCTGTATCCTATATTATATAAATAGAATAATATCATTGTGTGTGTTTTCTTAGCTGGACTTCTTTTTAACTTGATATAATGTTTTCAAGATCGTCTCTTTTGTAAGTACTTATTTTTCTGGCATAGTGAGACTTTATTACATGGGTATGCCATATTTTGTTTATTTCTGGATAATCGATGTGGAGATGTTTCTGTGTGGACATGTTTTACTCTGGGTGTGTACCTAAGAGTAGGGTTGCTGGGTGACCTAGTAACTGAGAGTGGTGCTCCCAAATGGTTTTCCAAGTGGCTTTTTCAATTTACACTTCTACCAGAAGTATATGAAGAAATACATGAAGCTTCCAGTTTTTTCTCCTGCAGTGTTCATTTTACATATCCTAGTGTGCGTTAAGTGGTATCTGACTATGGCTTTGATGTTGTGTTTTCTACTGACAGTGTTGAAAATAGCTTTTCCTGAGCTTGTTGAGTGCTCATGTCTCTTTGGAGAAATGTCCATTCTGTGCTATTTTTTGTTTTGATTTGTTTTCTTTTTTTTTAGTTTTTTGAGACAGGGTCTCACTTTGTAGTTTGGCTGGTCTGGAACTCAGCCCTGAACTTACTACAATCCTCCTGCTTCTGTCTCCCCTCCCTACTGCTGGGATTACAGGTGTGAGCCACCACACCCAGCATTGTGGTATGTGGTTACCGAGGATCAAACCTGGCACCTTGCACCAGAACCACTGAGTTAAATCCTTGGCCTTTGATTTGTTTTCTTTTAGGGATAATTTTATTTAAAAAATTAAGGCTCTTAAAAAAAACTTTATGGTTTCAAAAATGGGCAGGTGTATGGAGTTCCCATATACTGTGTTCACCCTGCCAGATTAGCATTTTGCTGTTTGTGATATATTTGATACAGTTGATTAGTTGATATTGATACATTATTACTAACTAAAGTCCATTGTTTACATTAGGGTTGTATAGGGTTTTTTGTACCAGGGTTTAAACTCCGAACCTTGAGCTTTTTTGTTTTTTTTTGAGACAGTATCGATTTGTAGTTCAGGCTGTTCCTGAACTCAACCTCAGACTCACCGCAATCCTCCTGCCTCTGCCTCTCAAGAGCTAGGATTACAGGCGTGAACCACCATGCCTGGCACTGTGATGCGTGGTACTGATTGCTAGTGGGCATGAGTCTCCCCGTCCGGCATTATTGTATATGGTTACCTTGTAAGGCAGGTGCTGGAACCACTGAGCTAAATCTCCAGCCCAGTACCTTGAGTTTTTCAGGCAGGTGTGGTGCCACTGAGCTAAATCCCTGACCTAATATTGTACAGTTTTTATGTTTAACAAATATATCACATATTCCTCATTACATTATTATATACAATATTTCCTCTCACTCTGAGGTTCATCTCTTCATCCTTCCTCATCTGTCACTGGAACCCCTGGCAGTCACTGATCTTTTTACTGTTTCCATAATTTTGCCTTAACAAGAATGTTATCTGGTTATGATTGCATAGTATGTAGTTCATTCAAATCAGCTTCTTTCTCCTAGCAGTATGCATTGTAGAACTATATTTGAAATATCTATTTTTAATTAAGCTGTTTGTCTTTCTGTCTAGTTGTAACCATTCTTTCTATATTCTGGACATCAACCTAATTCTTATCTAACGAACTGGAGCATTCATGAAAAAGAACAAAGTCCATGTGTTAGCTCTGTGGCTGTGACCTAACACCTGAGAAAATCACCTCTGAGAGGGAGGAAGGTTGATTCTGGTCCATCATTTCTGAGATTCCAGGATGTGTTCAGTTGGGTGCAGTGCATGGGGCTCTGGGAAGGCAGAACCTCAAGGAGGGAAGGGGTGGAGCGCAAAGCTGCTGTCTCTGGGAAGTAAGGCCAGAGGGAGGAGCCAGAGAAAGGAGTCATTGACAGACAGGTTCGATCAGCACAGTCCTGTCTTCGACCCACTTCCTTTGATTAGGCCCTGATTATCCCTTCATGGCCCAGTCTCTATTTCAAAGCCCATCAGCCATCAGGCCTTCAACACAGTGAATCTTTTGTGGGGCCTACGATGGATTCCAACCATAACAGAGGAACTGACATTTCCTACCTTGAAAAGTTACTACAAATTCACACTGATGGGGATGGTGTTGGATTCCACAAGAGTACACATGTAGACTAGGAAGCAGGAGTCAGGATCAAATCAACATCTAGACTCAGCTGCCTTTCAGTAGAGGTGACAAGAGTGTTCAAAGAGCAGAGAATGATCTCTTAGGAAGACCTGTGACAACTGGACGTACATATGCAAGTGATGATCTCATATTCAGAAATTACCTCAAAATCAAAGACCTAAATAGTGGATTAAAACTATGTAACTCTTAGAAGAAAATGTGGAAATCAATCTTTGTAACCTTGGATTTAGCCAAGATTTCTTAGGTGTGATGATAAAAGTGTAACCAATATAAGGAAAATTGATGAATTGTATATCATTAAGATGAAAATTTTTGTTTTTCTAAGGACACCTTTCAAGAAAGTGAGAAGAAAGAAAACCCTTTCAAATCATACTATTATGGTTTGGTTCTTGAATGTACCCCCCAAAACCCATGTGTTAAAGCCTTGTTGTAAGCCTGCTATTAGGCGGTACACTTTTTGGATGGTGGCGTCTGGTGGAAAGAAGTTAGCCCCTGAGGTCTGCTCTGGAGGGGATATTGGGACTCTGAGCTTTTTCCTCTTGCTGTCTTGCTTTCTGGCTACCATGAGGTGAACAGGTTTCCTCTGGTGTGTGCTTGTGCTGTGACCCTGCCTCGCCACAGACTCAAAAGCAAGCGGGTGATTGATCTGTGAGCTAGAACCTCAGACACTGTGAGCCAAGGTAGACGTGCCATCCTTTACCTTGACTCTCTCAGGTACTTTGTCACAGTGGTGGAAAGCTGACAGACGCAGTTGGTGTTTTTCAACAGTAAGCTTGACAAAGACACTCTTCTGTATCTTTTCCCTGGAAGTCAGTGGCACCTGAACATAAAGCCTTTGCCTCTAAATCTTTCTCACTCATCTTTAGATATAGGTTTGGCCAAGACAAAGAAATGAGAGCAGTCACAGCTTCCTAGAGATAGTAGTTGCAGTATGGGTATCAGGATGTACCTGAAATTTTAGCTATTTCTAGTATGTTAAAACAGCAAAAAAAAAAAAAAAAAAAAAAAAAAAAAAAAAAAAAAGAAACAACTATGTCATTAACTAATATGTTTTTAGAAACCTGACTGGAAATACAGAGGAAAAGCATACTCCTGCTTCTGCATGGCCTCCTTTGGTCAGTGACAAAACTAAACCTTCGTGCTCAGTTTGCCCTTTGATCTTGACTGATCTTGTCTGTAATCTTGGCGGTGCCCTTTTTCAGACTGAATGGCTCTTTTCTTAAAAATACTTCAGTGATGACAAAAATATGACTATCAGAGCATCATAAAATCAACAGATTTAAGTTAATCTCCTTTTTGTTTCATAAGTGGATTTGGGGCTATATTTAAAACTATAATATATTAAAAATATAATATATTAAAATAGATTTTCTTGATTAGAAATTCCAGGTGGGAAAAGAAATGGAACAAAATTTGCACATTTCTTTAAATTATTACAAATTAGTGTAATTTTGCTCTGTCTCTATGCCACTTTTATCTTTCTGGTACGTTGGTAGTAGGGCTTTGAGTGATTAATTTTGTCCTTACTTTGCTTATACAATGTCTGTTTTGTTTAAAAGTAGAAAAATGAATAGCTAGGTGTGGTGGCACATGCCATAATCCCAGCATGCAGGAGGCAGAGGCAGATAGATTGCTGCAAGTTCAAGGTTGGCCTCAGCTAAATAGTGAGTCTAAGGCTAGCATGGATTATATAGTAAAACCTCGTCTCAACAACAACAACAACAACATATATGTGTGTATAAAATGTATAAAACTACATAATATATTATAAATAAAAAGGAATTTAGATAATTTTACCTAATCATGAAAGCTGCTGTGGCATATTACCTTACTGAATAAGTCATCTTCTAAAACTCTGTAGGTCTTGTCACCCTGAAGCACTCCATGACTCCATTTCTAAAAGTGGAGCCTTTTCTTCCGGGACACTATGAAGTTTTGGACTTAAAGCCAAATGGCAAAGTGGCATCTGTGGAAATGGTGAAGTTTCATCACTGTACTGATGAGCCCGCACACGTCCTCTATGACGGTGTAGGGAAACTCTTTCCAGGTAATGATTTTTAAGACTCATTTCCCATCTCGCCTGGCTGTGACGCTCTGGGTCTTGGTGGAGTCTACTGCTGACTCCTGGGCGTTGTGATGAATGTGGGCGACACCGTCTCATTATTGTGACTAAACGCGCCTCAGCTTTTCTGGAGCTGTTGAGTTTACTTTCTGTGTTCATAGGTTTTGAGCTAGAAACCGTGAAGAGCAACCTGCGTGCTCTTTTCAACAACGCTGTGAAGAAGCGCTTGATGACAGACAGAAGGATCGGCTGCCTTTTGTCAGGTGAAGTCTGTCTAAATCTCACAATTTTTAGTGTGTGTTTAAGTGAAATGATTTGTAGCCTTTCTTGAGGTTTTGATTAAAATACTCATTTTATGATTTAAAGTTTTCTGTGTTGGGTGTAAAACTTTTTGTATACTGTATTTATTCATAATGATGCAACTCAGAGTTATGCTATAGCTGTGCTAGTGTTACAAGCTGGGACTTCACTTTCTTTAGAATCCTCTGTAGTGATTTTTGGCCAGTTTAAATATTCTTAGCATTATTGCAACATCCCATAAAAATTATTGTCTTTTCCTGTATTAAAAGTGATTTCTGTTTGTCATCCCAGTGTTTACTAGGAACGTAAATTGTTAAGTCTGTCCCTGTCTGATTCGAGGTGCACAGCAGTACAGAGGTTATCTTGCTTGTAGGGGGCTTGGACTCCAGCTTGGTTGCTGCCACTCTGTTGAAGCATCTAAAAGAGGCCCAGGAACAGTATCCTCTCCAGACGTTTGCGATTGGCATGGAAGACAGCCCTGATTTGCTGGCTGCTAGAAAAGTAAGAAGCTGTCTTTGCACCTCAGGTAGTTAGAACAGACTTGTTACTGGGATGGAGATCGAGTCAGTATGAAGTGATCTTATTTCCATTGCTACCTTGACCCCGGTAACTGTTTTACATTAAAATGAGATGAGATGCCTTTTGAATATCCACCCTGTGCACCCTGGTTACTTTCATGCACCATGACACATACAGCCCTCACAAAATCCCTGTGACTGAATTCTGTGCTGCAAATCTAGGTATTGTGTAGTGTTGAAACCACAGGCTTTGGAGTTTTAAATCCTGGGTTTACCACACCAGACCTCACTTATTCCTGAATTAACAGGAATAATAGTGTCTACAACTGGCTCGTTTGGGGAAAATGTATAACTCTTACAAAGTATATGGGATAAAACCTAGCAAGTGAATACTTAGTGAACGTTAGATGATTTGATTTTCATTTTTCATGAGGTGTTATGTTTACAGTTGTGGCAGAAGGGATCTTGTATGTGGTATGTAGGGATCTTGTTCTTGCTCTTGAAGACTCGGCGTAAATGAGAAGTAGCTGGACTGCTAGAAGATTCCAAAGTATCCAGAGAAATAGCAGGAGGGGAGACCATTCAATGCAGGAATAATATTGTGGATAGAAAATTAGACATTTCAAGAGGGCCAGAAAGACCCCAGCATTAGAGTGAAGGTATGTTTCACTACAAAGATGTGAGATAGATTAGGTCAAATAGGTGAGGAGAAGGAGCCGCCTGACAGGCAGGAGCTTCCTGTTCATTAGGTGGCAACCTTGGGGTGAAAAGAGCTTATGAGAGACAATGCTTCGTGTGGCCGAGGGGCAAAGATGCAGGCAGGCAAGGCGCTGGGGTCAGTGAGGCTCGCGTGTGGTGTCCTGGAGAACCCTTTCCTCTTATTTTGCCTTGTTTATTTTTTAAAACTGTTTTCAATGCCTCCTGAACCACTATCCTGCTTCAAAAGCTAGTCCTTTTCTTCAAAGGTATGCTATGTGGATTTTTCTTTGTCTACCTAGGTGGCAAATCATATTGGAAGTGAGCATCACGAAGTCCTCTTTAACTCTGAGGAAGGCATTCAGGCCTTGGACGAAGTGATATTCTCCTTGGAAACCTATGACATTACAACAGTTCGAGCATCAGTGGGTAAGGCATTTTATGAAGTAAAAGTGTCTTATTTTGTACTGTGTAAAAACAGGGTTTAGAAAAACATTTCAAGTAGTAGTGTGTCAATCAGAATTTTATAATTGTGACAGAATACCTGAGAAAAATCAACCTGAATGAAAGGAAAGTTTATTTCAGCTTCTGGTTTCAGAAGTTTCAGTCCTAGGTGGGTCAGCTCCGTTGTTTTTGGTCTTGTGGCAAGGCAGGTCATCATGGAGGGCAAAGCTGTTCACCTGGTGGAAGTCAGGAAGTGCAGAGGGACAGAGGAAGGACCAGGACCCTATTATTTCCTTCCATACTGTGCCTCTGGTGACCTAGCTTCCTCCAACTATCCCCGCTTGGTGAGGGTTTCACCACCTCTCATAGTGCTGTAGGCTGGAGACAGTCCTTCAGACTCCTTAGCTTTTTGGGAGACATTCCATTACCAAACTATAGCAAGCAGTTCTGAGAACACTGTTTAGGAATACAAAAACATCTTATATTACTAATCTTGTATGACCCCCTTCAGAATTGCTAGAGTTTTTTAGGAGTAAAGGGAATGCTAAATATGTATTTCATCTGCCTCATGTATGCTGTCATTTTTAATTTTTCCAAAAAAGTATACACATATTTTGGGGTCCTTCCCTCCCAGGTCCTCTGAGTGAATTTCTGGGGCCATTTAGTTGACCTCCATATTTGTAGGTTCCTCATCCTTGGATTCAACTGAGGACTGAAAATATTTGAAAGTAAAATTGCATCTGTATTATGCATATACATACAGAGTTTTATTTCCTTGTCTTTATTTCTTAAACAGTATGACCTAATAACTATTTCCATAGTATGTTGTATTATGTGTTATAAATAATTTATGATGATTTAAGTGAAGGTAGATCTTAGAGAGACTGTTCTACAACTCCACAATAATGCAAATATTGGTATAAATGTCACAAATTTTGAGGGGGCTAGGGATTTAGTTTAAGTGCTACTGCCTCTACTTTAGAAGCACAAGAGCAAAACAAACAAACACACATGTTTTGATTTCAAAGTACATATAAAAATCATGTTTACACTGTACTGTGGTCTTTCAAATTTTAATAGTATTATTTCAGGCAAGCCTGTAATCCTTGCCCTTGGAAGACTGGAGATAACCATGAATTTAAGGCCATCCTGAACTGTAGTGACAGTGAGGCTTTGTCTGAAAAAAAGATGCATGGTTTAATTATAAAATACTTTGTTGCTAAAAAAAAAATTGTTAATAATCGTTTTGATGGAAAAAGTGATACCAGAACTGATGTAAGATTGTCACAAACTTTTAATTTTTAAAAATAAGAGATCTGTGAAGCACAGTAAAGCAAAGCAAAATAAAACAAGGCATGCCTGTATATAACAGGGCATGCAAAAGGTATGTGCGAGTACTATGTCATTTTATATAATAGAGTTGGGCATCTACAGTCTTGGGCATCTGCAAGGGGTCCTAAAACCAATCCCCTTAGATGCCAAAGAAAGACTGTTCTGTATCAAATGGGAAACAGGACGGTGCTATAATTCTTTTTCCTCAAGGAATACTTTATTTAGCTTGAGGAGTACTTTATTTAGCTTGAGGTGTGTTTTGGTAACTATTCCATCCTACAACCTAATAATCACTAGCTACTATTGCCTTACAGGTGGTACAAGTTTTATCTGGTAGAGGTGTTTTGATATTTGAACTATATGCCAAGGCAGGCAGACCCAGTGTTGTTGCTGAGTTTGTAAGTTGCTACTGTTTTAGATACATGTCTTTTATTTTTAAACACATTGCCTTGGAGAGCAAAAAAAAAAGGGGCCCAAATCTCTGTCTGTCTGTCTGTCTCTGTCTCTGTCTCTGTCTCTCTCTCTCTCTCTCTCTCTCTCTCTCTCTCACACACACACACACACACACACACACACACACACACACACACACACACACAAGCACACACACACAACGTTAGGTATTACATTGGCTTGTGGCTCTCTAAATATAGTAAGTAAGCAGGTGCACAGTATGTTATTAAAATTTAATGAGGTAGAGTGGGATTAGGAAAAACATTTAAAAGGCTCACCCATTGTGAGGGGGTGAAAAAGAAGAAAGGGTGAAAAGATGACACTGGTTTAGAGAGATACGGAGCAGGTGCCAACCAGGCGTGTTTTAATAGATTAAACTTCTTCAGCTACAATAAAACTTTACAAATAAGGAATGGTGGCAGGAAAAATACCAAAGTTTAAACAAAATCACTTGCATTAGTCTGTTTTCTGTTGGGTAATGAAATGTCTGAGGCCTGTTTACTTCCAAGAAGGTTTACCTTGCTCATAGTTTTGGAGGCTGCAAGTCTAAACAGCATGGCGTTCTGGGTGGAGCCCTTTCGAGTGTGTCCCCTCCGGGTAGACAGTGTCACACAGTGGGAGTACAAGAGAGCAGGCAGGATTAAAAGAATCCAGAAGCAAGGGCATGTGTAGGGGCTTTTTGTAACTATAAGCTCTACCTAAGATTAGGTCCCCTCTTTGGGTCTCACCATAACCCTCAGGGACAAACATTTCTTATTTTTGTGTTACAGTACCAGTGTACATGGCATGATTTTTAGGCATTTGGGTCATTATTCAGTTTAGCAAAATTTCAAAGTGGACATTTTTGATCTATGAACATTAGAACTTTGAAAATTGTATAAAATTATAGAACGGTTTCTGGGTTGTTTTATTACAGTAGTATTATGTTTGGATTAAGTACGTATAAACAGCTTGCTAGTGGAAGATTATTTTGGAAGTTACTTCATATTCATACAGAGCCCCCTGGAGTAGAAAGAAAAGCCTTCAGTTACTTTTGAAAGCCAAGGAAAAACAAAGCCAAAACTCAAGGCATTTTTGATGTAAAGTTGTGTGGACATTAACATCAGTGTCTCTCTTATTTAAGGTATGTATTTAGTTTCTAAGTATATTCGGAAAAACACAGACAGCGTGGTGATCTTCTCTGGAGAAGGCTCAGATGAACTGACACAGGGATACATATATTTCCACAAGGTGAGCACTCTGGAGTGAAGGGCCATTGTGCAAGATGAAGGAGGGTGACTGTTCTCCCATCTGTCAACTCAGTGCAACGGTGACATATTTGAGTATCCTATGAGTTTATATACGTGAAGAAATCACATAGTGTGTGCCTCTTATTTCTTTTATGAAGAAAAAAGCCTCAATAGTATCAGATAATACTCATTCTTTAAAATTAGTAAAGCTGAGAGTCACCTTTTAGTTTCTTAACCCCTGCAGAATTACAGCCCCTGGCCCCCACTACAACATTTTGTTTGCTCTGACCCTAAGGGATGAGCTGACAAGACGGTCTGTGTAAGCGGCAGCTGCTGACGTCCGGTTGTCTGCCTGTCCCCAGGCTTGTTGTGCTGTCTGTCTTAACACCTGTAGCATCACGATGCATGGACATGGGTGGGATCAAAATTGTTCTGTGTGCCGAAAGCAAAAGCTATCATTTAGCTCACTGTTTGCAAAATAGGCTCCTTCTCCAGAAAAGGCCGAAGAAGAGAGCCAGAGACTTCTGAAGGAACTGTATTTGTTTGATGTTCTCCGCGCAGACCGAACTACTGCTGCCCACGGGTAACTAGATTGTTTATGAAGTGATTCTTTAAAAAATAAAAAAGAAGTGCTGAGGATCCCGGTAAACCCCCCCCCCCCCCCATAAAAAAATGAGGAGGATTGTTGGATGAAGCACCCCCCCCCCCGGGGGGGAGGGAGGCAAATGTTGAAAAGTCTTATTTTTCCTTTTCAAGCAAAATGAAGGTTGTTTTCTTTAGAACCAAAAGAGTTAGGATAAAGTGAAAGTGCTGCCTGTTGTTGTTTCAGACATGTTTGTCTTTTTTTTTGGAGTGGCGGGGGAGAGTGAAAATACTGGGGATTCAAAGGTCTTCCATCAACAGTGCCCTCCCCCCTTCTTTTCTTCTTTTTTCCTTTCTTCCCTCCCTTGTCTCTCTCTTCTCTTTTTCTCCCAGTTTTCCTCTCTTTCTTCTCTCCTCCTTCCCACCCTCCCTTCCAAGATAGGGTTGTGCTACACTGCCCAGGCTGGGCCTCAACCTGCACTCCCTCAGCCTCCCGGAGAGCTGCCTTACGGGCCTGTGCCACCACCCTCACTCGGAGGGCCTGGCTTTCAAGTATAACAGCAGTCTTTACGCAGTCTTCTGTATCTGAGCCCCGGGGAATCTGCAGCCACTGTCCTTAAGTCTAAGAACATGAAAGCTGTAGACTCTTTGTAGCACTTGCCATTCCTGCTTGATGTTATGGTGACCCTGATGGGAATGAAGGTGTAGGAGATTTGACTAGATTACTTAAAAAAGAGGTTTCTGCCATGTCACTTTCCCCTGGTTTAAGTTTTCCTATTTTAACTGGTCATATTGGAGAATTGAAGACTCACACTACACGTGATAAACATCTGGATTAAATGTTTCAGTTTTCTCAACTGAAGCATATTCAAGAATAGGAAATAAGTAATTAGGGGATGAGGTGGGTCCTGGACCCTGGCTTATTATCCTATCTAGTTGTCTTAATCAGAATCACTAAGATGCCAGACATAGTTGATGTGGCATTTGATGAAATGTTGTAGAATATTGGTTTAATATGAATATTATATGTGAATTATTGGTCAGTGATAACAAACACTGAGTTGTCATTGCAGCTGCTGCTAGGAGCGGAGCTGATCTCACCTGGAAAAATATGAGCCACAAAGAATTGGCAAGGCACACTCCTAATGGTCATCTCTCGTGACCCTTAAATTTTCTGCCCTTGTGAGGTGTGCATTTAACTTCTCATAGGAAGGACAGTAGAAGCAGTAGTTTCAAATAGGTAGTTTTATGCCCTAGGTAACTTAATATGTGTTCTTTTGAAAGCAGACATTCATATTCACCCATGAGTGCCGGTCGATCCTTTGGAGTTATACAAGGCCGAGAAGCTCCGTATTACTCAGTCTGATTCAGTGGTGGGGTGACTAAACCAAAACTTAACCTGACAAGTTCTAAGTACACATGTTGACTTAGATCGTTCTGTTTCCTCCTCGAAGCCTTGAACTGAGAGTTCCATTTCTGGATCATCGATTTTCTTCCTATTACTTGTCTCTGCCTCCAGAAATGCGAATTCCAAAGGTGAGTAAATCAACTCAAAAAACTTCAATACTGTCCATTGATCCCGGGTTGTGGGTGTGACTTTGACTGATGCGTCTTCTGTTTCCGTGTCAGAATGGGATAGAAAAACATCTCCTGAGAGAGACATTTGAAGACTCCAACCTGCTACCTAAAGAAATTCTCTGGCGCCCAAAAGAGGCCTTCAGCGATGGGATCACCTCAGTCAAGAATTCCTGGTTTAAGATTTTACAGGAATTCGTTGAACATCAGGTGTGATTTGAGCTTTTGAGAAGGTTTTCCTGGAATTGGACTGTCTGGTTTCAGTTTTTTCTAGTTTGAATAATTTGTGTTTATGGGAGAGGTTCCCAGTGGCTGTAAATAATACCTCATTTATAAGAAGTACGTGTAAGAAGTAGTTTGAAAGAGCACAAATAATGTTTAAAAACAAAGGAGGAGCAGAGATTGAGTAATCACCATCGACCATTAACACGTTTTTGATACCTGCTGGGTACCAAGCTGTGAGACACTCAGAGCCACCATGTTATTAGCTGTATGCATGTGAATGTTTCTTTAAAAGTGACTGCAGCTGTGGGTATTTTGGTTGTTTTGGCCTCTTCAGAGAGTGAGTGGATGACACAGACAGGCCTGTACAGCCCTCTGTTGTGGCTTCTGTTAAGTTGACCTTGGTCTTGACCCCGCGCCTGGTATTCACAGAGCTGCTTTGCTCTCCTGCTCCGTTTCTACAGGTTGATGACGCGATGATGGCAGCCGCGGCCCAGAAATTCCCCTTCAATACCCCGAAGACCAAGGAAGGCTATTACTACCGCCAGATCTTTGAACGCCACTACCCAGGCCGTGCCGACTGGCTGACCCACTACTGGATGCCCAAGTGGATTAATGCCACCGACCCCTCGGCTCGCACCCTGACCCATTACAAGTCAGCCACCAAAGCTTAGGCACTTGCTGTCCACCCTGTGGAAAGAAAACAAAGAGTTCTTCCTGCTCTGAGGGCGGGGAAGCTGGGGAGGATGGTTAGAGGACCAGTAGCAGTCAACCACCCAGGCTTCCTTGGGTTTGACAAAAATAAAAGTCCTACATCTAAAACATCGCGCTACTCGTTTGTATCCACACAGCCTGCCCACTTTTGGTGGTTAAAAATTAAGCAGCTTTTGGTGTATCGTTGTAGGGAGGACAGTGCACTAGGCCACAGATGCCGGGATGTGCTTAGTGGTAGCGTGCTCGTGTAGCATACACAAGGAATTCCCAGCACCCCACCCCTCAAAACAACCACAAGTTTTTTTTTTTAGGTTTTTTGAAACGGTCTCACTGTGGTTCAGGCTGGCCCTGTGCTCAGCCTCAAACTTATATCAGCAGCAATTCTCCTGCCTCTGCCTCCCGAGTGCTGGGATTATAGGCATGAGCCACCACGCCCAGCACTGTGGTGTGTGGTACTGGTTGCTGCTGGGGTGAGTCTCCACACCCATTATAGTGTGTGGTTATCGGGGATCCAACCCAGGTCCTTGTGCTTGCAAGACAGGTGCCAGAACCACTGAGCTAACTCCCCGGCCCCACAACCACAAAACTTTCTAAAGACAACAACAACCACAAAATAAGGCAGTGGGGAGGTCTGGTGTAGCTTTGGAAGCTCTCTGGGCCTCACACACGTATGGCCGCCTCCCCAGAGCCGGGTCTTCTTGCTCTTGTCCTTTGGTGACTTCTCTTGGTCTTGTCTTCATCCTAGCAGCTGGGCAGGCAAACTCTTCCTTTGTATGAGTTCATGCCAGCTCCATTTTCTGAGATACTAATTCACTTTGGACACTTGGAAGAACCACTGTCAGGGGGACTAATCTGGAGCTGGGCTCGAACTTGAATAAAACCTTAATAGTGATATGTTGGGCTTGCTCTGTGTTGGGATGGCTCACCTCCATTGCAGAGTAAACGCAGTTATGGAAATGATGTGTTAGCTGATGGGCACGGCTGTGGTCTCTTGAAACTTTAGTCCCAAGATTGGGAGGCAGAGCAGACACAGACCTTGGCTCATAGTTTCCTGACCACAGCTCCAGAGAGCAGTGGTTAAAGCTAAGCATTTCTGATTGAAAGTATTTGGAACATAGCTGGGAAAAGGAAATATGGAGACATTCAGTGAACAGGTAGTTTCATTTAATACTCATTGGTTGTTTAGGATGAACATACTAAAATATATGCTCTGGATTTGACTATAAAACATGTTTGCAAAGGGCCTAGTGGTACACAGGTAAATAAAAGAATGCTGGATAAGAAAACTGAGTTGGCCAGAAATTTAGCTGTTAAGGCAGAAGATGAGAAATTGAGACAAGCTGGAGGGTTTTTGTTTTGTTTTTTACCAATGATTTAAAAATGTCTCCTAGAAACTAAAGAACTACCATGAATGATTAGATGACTTTCAAGGTTTTTCTTGTATGTGTAAGTGCTTGAATTTCTTAAACCTGGCATGATTTGACTATAACATACTTCCAGAGAAAGCCTCTGCAGCCAAGCCAGGGAGTGTTAAAAATACTCTGTGGCTTTAGATTTGTCACCTTAGTAACTGTGAGATCTTCCATGTTCAGATACCTCTCAGAAAGTTTGGATACTTTGACCAATTTCATATCTCACTAAAGGTTGCTCACAGTGGCAGTAACTTGCTAGACTTCAAATTACACATCAGATGCCCAATGTTCTTGGCACATAATATGCTTCCTTCCTTTGCAATTTCCTAGTGCAGAGTTGGAGGAAGTGGTGGACCTTGGGCTCAGCACATGACATAATGGCTCACACATGGGCCACACTTGTTTTCCCAGGTCTTTCTGATACTATTCAGTAATGAGGCCCACGGTGTCTAATACACACAACGTGGCTAATGACAAGCCAGTCCGTTCAGGCATAAACTAAAAGATTTCTTGTTTGGTATCCTGTGATCCTGACTCCTATAAATGACTTGCCTGCTACACCTTTATTTCACTTATTTTGGCCATAATATCTGTTCTTAAAGAAATACCACCTAGTTTGATAGAATTTTTATCCTTGTGTTTAAAAATGAAAATAAAATCCTACCAAATATCTTGCTACTGCTTTTCAACAGTTTTAACAGATCCTAGGCAGCACTGTGCATATGTAGGTTGGTTATCTTAGTTAATATAAAACCCCAAAGCTTCATAAATGCTCTGCGGGGGAAATATAAAAAGAAGCTAATCCTGGGCCTGCAACAGTCCAGCCTCAAGGGGATTATACCCTGCCTGTGGTCAGTCTGTTGGATGAATCTTTGGTTCACGTCAGCATTCATCTTCCTCATGTTTTGTCGATCCCTTAGTGTGTTCTGGGGTCTGTGATAAGCAATGTTGGGAACAAGCCCTGAGGAGGGGAAAAGCAGGCTGTGGGGAAGCAATAGGAGCTGAAGGGAGCTGTTACCTGTGGCTCTGACTTATGTGCAGGACGCTGCCCCATGCGTACCTGCTAATTATTCTAAGCACTGTTGCATTAGCTCCTTCAACCTCAACTGGGCAGGTGTGATCAATTTTGTTTTCCAAAAGTGGCCATAGTGGTATTCCTGGTCCCACGTACTCTTCCAGAGCCTGCTGCTGGCCCAAAGGATCAGTCTGTGTCCCTTGTGCTTGAGTGTGAGCAGGATTTGCTGATTGCTCTGATTGGCAGAATAGGATGAAGGGACACTCTAGTGACTTGTGAGGACTTGTCATAGAAACTGATTTGGCCTCTGCTTCCCTCTAATGCATGTTGTAAGGAAGCCTGGGCTGCACCCAGATCCTTGGGCAGCTGACAGCACCTCCAAGTTGGGGAGTTAGCAAGCTCCTCGTGACTGTCCAGGTTTGCCAAGTAGGCCCAGGGGTGGGGAGCAGAGATTGGCTGTCCTGTCCTTTTTCTTAACATCTTCATTTACAGGCTGTAAGTGGAGTAAGTGGTAGTATTGACGTCAGGTTGTGGGATGGCCTCCTAACATGTCCAGTAAGTGGGACAAGTAGGCACCACTGCCGTCATTCCATACAGGGTGAGCAAATTGCCAGACTGAAGCCAGACAGCTAATTATAGGTGGTACAGCCCCAATCAGCCAGACAGACATTGGTGCTGCTCTTCCCTGATACCGAAGTATGACAAGGATCACAGTGGTGCTTGCTGTTTTCTGTAATGGAATGGGCGAGTACAGAGAAAACAAGCCCAACATTTCAGTGTTTTAGTGTAAAAGAGTTATTTTTTGTTAAAATGCTATGTCCATCTTGGCCTGTGCCAAGAATTCTGCATGTACTGCTGAGAGCTTTGTAATCACTCTGGGATCAAGGTGATAAAGAAACAATTGTGACACACTTCATCAGACAGGGAAGAGATGGAGAAAGTGTGTCGTGCAGAAAAGTCAACTTTCCTTCTGCAATGACACGTTTACCACCTCTGATCACATTCCAGACTAGTCACATGGCCATGCCTAACTCCAATGGAGCATGCTCCAGCATGGATGACTCAAACACTGGGAAAAAAGCACCAACTCCTCATCTCCACCCTTCAGCCACCAAGTACTGTCTCATATATGGAATACCCTTCCCCTTGTCAAGGGTGACTATCTGAGAATGATTCTGTATGGCTTTAAGCCCAGATTCAGGATCTGGGGGTGATGGACTGATGTTAGAGTCTGTTTCAGGGTCTAGAAGTAGCATGTTTTTATGAACTAAGAAGAAAATGTGTTTGCTCCCCACCCATCCAATAAATAATAAAACAGGAATAAGAGAACTACAACAACACCAATAAAACACATAATCAGAAAGAGAAGACAGGTAGTGAATTCTGCCCTCTAGCTATTTTTGATGACCTGCTGGATAGCCATGCAAAGGCGCCATCTTTGGGGCCAAAACTGACTTTCAAGGGTCTGAAGCAACCAAGATCTCAGCTGAGGAAATCAGTACCTGAGCGCAGGTAGGACCTGAGGCACTTGGAGGGGCAGGGCTGATTCCTCACCCGGAAGCTGACCGGACTCAGGCTTTCTATTTTTGGTCACACGTGTTGGTCTTCATTCCTGAGTGCCAAACAGGCCTCTGAGAGCTTTACTCACTCTTCACAACAGCTGTGGAGCATGCGTACTGATAAACTCATCCACCCGCATCTTACAGATAAGATGTAAGGTGTCATGTCATGTGCCCGAAGTCACCTGGATATGAGGAAGAGCAGTGGGGTATTTCATCACAAGTGCCAGGGTTGTAGACTTTATGTAGCCTTCCAAAAGGATGGAAATGTAGAATGTAATTATGGAAAAATTCTGTATAATCTGTAGAAATATTCCCCAACTCTATATTTTAATGGGAGTACATGTTCCATTTTATGATTTGTTCATAAAGTTCATAAAGTTATTCAGTACATCTAATTTAAGCATAAGAAATTTATTTTAATTTTTAAAATTGGTGGTGGATGTGCATATGCCTACTCACATGATTTAGATCTGAGAATGAGATCTTCTATGAATTCTTACTTGATTTTAAGACTTATCTAGCTAGTAAAACAATAACAAGACCTTAGTTTATAGTCCTCTTTGAAATGTAGAGAATTTTTAATAATACTAGAAGGGAAAACTATCAATCTACTTAAAAAGTTGGTTGCTCTAGTACAAAGTATAGTATTTGATTCCCGAGAGCTAAGAATATAATATGTAGAACCACAAGGGGGCAGCCTTGAAACATTTTTAATCTGTCTTTAAGTCTTTTTTTTTTTAATTGAAATCTTTATTGGTACATTACATACACACGCGATGATTGCACTCCACAATGAGAATTTGTACCAGTGTATGACACAACTCAATTCTCATTTTTTCCCAGCCCTACCCACCCTACCACCCCCACCCCCTATATACATAAACGTTGTTTCCTTTCCTTTTTGTTATAATCATTGTTTTTGAGTATTTTCTATTTCACAACTTTAAGTCATTTTATGAAGGTTGTGTGGCTGTCTAGTGACCACAAGATGGGGCAAGATGATATTCATTTGAACATACTCCTTGAACTGTCTTGGAAGTTTTTGTCTGTGTGGGAACTTCTGCTTGTGTGTTTGTGTCCATGCATTTGTGGCTTAGAACTATCTGTGACTGTAGAATAAAACCACAGCCTCCAGTGGTGACCCTGTATACATCTTTGTCATGTCATATCATGTGATTACATATTTGGCTGGTCAAAATGCTAAAAAATAGCAATGTATAACTAAATGATATAATGTCAAAAATGTGATTAGATTCTTGGCAGGCACCGAAATCTATTGGATGGATTCAGTGTTGGAAATTTTAATGGACAGTATACTACAAGATATTGTGAAGTATGCAAAATATGAAATGCAAGTAAAGTGTTCTGTATGTATCACAGTCACACTTACTCAAAAATGTGCTATTATGACATCTCACTATCTGAACCGAGCTGGGCCTATGAACAAGTGATGAGTGTGGCTTGAGGTTTGTAGAATAACAATGACACACAGATATGTTTTCCTTTAAAATTGCCTACAGTTTGATGTCAAAACCATCTGCCAAGAAAGACAACGGACTGATAACTCAGCTGCTGTCTTCTCATTATTTAAGAGCTTTGATTCGAACTTCCAAGGAATTTACACATGATCTGAATACATGCCCTGGTAGATAGTTGTAAAGACATTGTAGGTTTAGTTTAAAAATTTATCCTATAACTCGGCCAGTGGGTCTTTATTTGTGCAGTAATGAATGGAATGATGATGTAAACAGACTTGTTGTTCCTACCTCCCAAATTAGCCGGAGTGTGACATTCAGCAGTTAGTTTGGTAGTTATCCATTGATGTCACATTTACCAGGAGTGCCAATTGACCAGTGTAGGAACTATAAGTAGAATAAAGTGGAAATTCCCAGTGACATGTTGCGAGTTTGTAGTAGAACATTTTATAACATAGTCTTTGGATTTCAGAAAGATACAACATTGGCCTCATGTATGGCAAAGAAAATCAAAGCAGTGATGTTGATGTCAACATTGGACCATGATCACAAGACTGAGAGACATACCGCAAAGCAAATGAAACTAAAAGTGGTAACTTTCTGCAGCAAACCAAATGATAAGTAGATGCTGCTGAGCTATGGAGCAACTATGATGTGACTCGAAACCTGAAGCATTGGTCAGTTACGTTTTACTTGATCCTAAACATGTTTGGTATAAATAGTTTCATAGGTCACAAAGAAAATACGCGTAACATATCACAGAGAAATTTTCATAGAGGATCGGGACTAGAATTGATAAAAGATCACTTACAACCAGAGGAAGAACAAACTGTTTCTGCCCAAGGAACCAGGAAAAGAATTCTAGGGTGGATCAGTGAATTGAAAGGTGAATAAGCAGGCATGATGTCACAAAGACTTACTAGGACAATAAAAAAGCGAAAAAGATGTCAACTGTTTTCTAAAAGAACTGACAGGAAAACAAAACACACATGTTATCCGTGTGTGTATGGAACTATGTATTCCACATGTGCTATGTGTAATTCTGTATGCACCATGCAAGGTATTGTGTACAGGACATGTGGACTGTGATTGGAACGTACAGTTTTCATGTGTGAATATTATAGACACCTAAGTTAGGCAGAGAGGTTATAGGCAATCAGACAGGGCAGGCCCTGAGGGAGTCAATGCAAAAGAGGAGAACACATCACAACTGTGGCTGAAAAAACATCTTTCAAAGGCCAGGCCTCAAGATATACAAGTCATCCAAGTGGATGAACAAGACCTCCTGATCTACCCCTCCCTTAAAAGCTCCTTATTCTTTCCTTGTACATTTACTACCTGATTTGCTTTCCCATGGGATCAATATTACCTAAGAAGCTTTACTTGTAATCTTATAGGTTGATCATAGATTTGACCCACACTGTGTACCTCTCTCATGATTTTGCTCTACAAAGACTTCCTTGGAGCCCTGGGCTCATTGGTACTACATTTCCAAGTCCTCTCCTGTCTCACAGGAACTACCTCTATCAGTAAATTTTTCCTACTCTTAATCTTCACTGTAACTTATAATTTGTTCTTTGACTTTGGGTGACATGAACTAAACATATCTGACATCTAGTAGGTTGGGGTTATATTTCATTTATACTATAAAGATTACCTTGGGTGTGATAATTGAAGCAAAGGTTAATTCTGTGGTAGACTTTTCTTTGTATTTTCATTGTAGTTCACATAGGAATTCATTTCTCTGTTCTCTTTTAGGTTTTTAAAGCGAGGACACAGTTGATGTTGAAAACGTTGATGTGTATTCTAAATGCTCATTACATAACTGATCTTTTATTTTATTGATATTTTATTTTCCTACTAAGTGCACATTGTATAAGAGAGAAGAAGCCTCTGACAAAGAGGAAGATAAGAAGTGACAAGTATGGGCTGCCATACGGGAAAGGAAAGCCAAGTGCATGTGTTGTCAAGGTATGTGAGACTTGTGTACGAACACAGTTTTCATGTGTGAAGACTGTCTTGGGTGTGCAATTGAGGCAAAGATGATTTATGGGACATAATAATAAAGTTTGTGTTTTTACTATAGTTCACATAGGAATCTATGTCTGCTGTTCCTTTTTAGGTTTTGTAAACAAGAATACAGTTAACATTACAATGTTGATGTTTATTCTACATACTACTTACATATTAAAAACTTAATATTTTTATTGATATTTTATTTTCCTGATATTTTCATATTGTTTAATAGAGTAAAGTTCATACAACTAGAATTAGTAATTCATCAATAGAAATATATCTAAAAAATAAACGAGTGTTATATGGCCCATAATGTGCATATCATGAGCATTTGTGGTGATATCCCTATTAACAATTACATCTGATTTTTCTGGAAAGCCTCCCCTAGTCCTTCTAAAGCTTGGAAACTTTCCTGCTACTGGGTTCTCAGAAACTGGATGGATTCCACTATCATTATGCTACCAAAGTAGCAGGATCCTGCTATGTGTCTGAGCCAGCCAGGGTTTTGCCAGGAAAACAGAAGGTCCTCCATGATATCTGGGCACGAAGTGTTGACTATTAGCAATTAGAGGCTTACACGACTTTCAGAAGACCTTGGTGGAGGGCAAGAAAAGCTAGAGAGCTGGAGAGGGCGGGGCAGGCCCTGAGGACTTCACCTGATGATCCATGCATGTGGTGATCCTAGAATTTCTGGGCAGCTCCGGCAAGTCTTAAGGAGATCTACAGAGCATCCTCTGTCTCAGAGGCACTGCAGGGTCACAGCTTGCTCAAGGCCTGGCCAAAGAATCTCTGTGTTTCATGTTTGCTCAGGAGTCTAGCTGCCACCACCTCAGTGGGTACAGCTTCTCTCTCTCTTCCTTCTTCCCTTTCTGGGCAGCTCCATATTGGAAGAGGACTGTACCTGAGAAAGGAAGGTTGTTTATTCTAGCTGGCACCAGATAATCTTGTTGGAAATTGTGGACAGTTTACTCAGATTTAAGACTTATTTACTTGGATTTATGGGTGTCTACCCTGCCCTGTGGGATCAACTACTGGGATTATTGCAGACTTCTGCCCTGCCCTGCAGAATTTTAAACTACAAGGATTACTGAACTAGGACTATTGGCTTTAAAACTGGGATTTACTGGGATTTAAGGATGTCTTCCCTGCCCTTTGTAATCTTCAGCTACAGGGATTATTATGAGACCGCCTTGTTTCATGCATGCTAGGATTATGGGTTGAAGGCTTTGTATCAAATAAGGTGCTGCTAGCTTGGGTTATGGGGGCTTCTGCTCCTGCTTCTACTATTGTAGTATTTGGCCTTTGGCTGCCATTGCTCACAGGAGAAAGAGTTGAGCCTGGACTCAGCCTTTTTCTGACATTGTTGTTTATTGGTTGTTAATCCTTTTGCTGTGAGATTAATGGGGTGCTGGAGTTTGCTATGGGGATTCTGGCTATGTCCTCTTCCCCCAACTCCCACATTATCTCTTGATAGAGGTCAAAAGATGAAATTTCAGTAAGAATTTTAAATGACTTTCTTGGTTTTATTTGTGGTTCACATGTCAGGTAACTTCTCAAAGGAGAGATATGCTCCACGTGATGTGACAAAACAACCAGTTTTTATACTGTAGCTTGAACAGGTACAAGAAAACAGCACAATACAAGAAAAGCAAATTTGTTAGCAGGAGGTTGCTTCAGGTTAATTTCCTTAAAGACAGATTTCCTAATACTGGCAATCACTGGTTTGTTTCGGGTTCTCTCTCCCTCCCTTGATTTTTCAGAAGGTCAGACAACTCAGTCTCAGTTTGACGATATTGATCTTTAGCATGAAAGATTCCATTTTGGTTTGGTCTCTTTAGGCCTGGAGCAGAATCTTGGTCCAAGTAAATGTCCTCCTACAGGTGTTTTTTCACGTAGAGTTGAGCCCCTCCCAAGCTGGAGAACACATCTAGTTCATCTTTATGATCTTGGGCCTCGTGAAGCCCATGTGAAAGGGGAGCACTCACGAATTGTTCGTGAAATAACTACAGGAGAATGAGGAGTGGGCTGAAACTAGATGAATTTTGGTTGGATTAAAAGATCAAGTGTCTATCTCCAGAACAGCCTTATGTTTGACAACTTATGTGAGAGATAGTGACAATCCAGGATCGTGTGTTTTTCAGGCTGAAATTTAAAGTCCCACGTACAAAGGAAGCTTTGCAAATCAAGACGCCCAAGCTGTTGAGACCTGTTAGGTTCCAGAACCGAGATTTATAATGCGTGTTTCCTTTTCAACCCTGTGCATATTAAGTAAATTGCCACTAGGTGGTGCTCTTGCTTGTTTCTTGTTACACTCTCCTGCCTTTTCTAAACGTGGCCTTGACTAGTGGAGCCAGAATTATTTCTTTTAAGACAACTGACTGTCCCTTAAATGATAACAACTGACAATGGCTGACTCTAGATGTAACTATTGCTTCAAAGTAAACCTGAAAATAAAAGCCAATTAGAACCTAACATCACTGTAACAAGCCTTCATGACCTGAGAGTTACAAGAAAACTGGCGCTGGAATACGGTCCTCCCATGTGTTCCCAGAGGCTCTTGTTCTAGGTACCAGGTCCTGCTTTCCAGGCAGGTGGGACGATTGAGAAGCTCACTGTCTTACTCACCGTGGTGGAAAAACTGAAGACTTCTGCAGGTTTTAAACCAGCTCAACTTGTAAGAGCTCAGAGGCGTGACAGACGCGAAACTGCTACAGCAGGACTCACATCCATTCCATGAGATGTACCCAAAATGAAGTTTTCCCAGGACTTTTTGTACGATGTAAAAACAATTACAAAGCCATACATTGGTGCCGGGGTTGTAGCTCAGTGACACCACGCTGACCTTGCAGGCACAAAACTCTGAGTTTGATCCCCAGTACTGCAATTGGCTGACCCCTCAAAAATAACAACAAAACAGATAAAAAAGAATCGTATACTTATTGTACAAAACCCAGGAAAATACAAATAAAAAATTCATGATTAACCTCACTCCAATAATTAGCAAATATTTTAGTGAATAAAATTTTTATAGTCCTTTATTGTTTATTTATTTATACATGTGACTGACCTAGTTTTGTGTTTTAGGCACCTAGGTAAGTTTTGAGTTTATAAAGAAGAAAAAAACAGTTTTTAACTACAAGATACAGTTTCATTTTCTTTCTGTTTCTGCAAATTTACCTCTCTACTTTTGTATCTATGTGTATTTGAAATTCATCAGTACAGACGCCTAAGCAGTTTTCACAAAAGGCATAATATTTAGAGTGTTTTGTATCTCACTTTGTATCTTTCTTCCCCATCCCACTGAATAATATATTAAGAACATTTTGCCAAGTCAACAACTCATTTTTAAAGGTATCATGTAAAATTCATATTTGTTAAACAGTTTATATTCAGGAGTGAAGCCACCAGGTCTAAAACTTTTAATTATACTAGATTTTAAATTACATTTTCAGTTTCACTGATTGATACTAGGGATGTTTAGAACTTTTAAATCTTCTTGGTTCAACTTTGGTTGTTGATGTGTGTCTAGGAATCTTTCCATTTCTTCTTCATTTCCCATCTTATAGGAGTACAGTTTTTCTGTTTTCCTAGTATGAGCATTACTGCTTATGAATTTCCCTCTTAGAACTGCTTTCACTGTACCTCATGGATTCTTGTACGTTATATTGGAATTATCATTTTATTGTAGAAACTGTTTAATTTCTTTAATTTCTTCTGTTACCCATTGGTTGATCAGGAGAGCGTTATTCAATTTCCATGTGTTTGCAAAGTTCTTAGAATCTCTATTGCTGTTCAGCTCCAATTCCAAGACACTGTGGCTAGTACAAAGAGTAACTTCAACTTTCATTTACTTAAACACCTTCTATGAACAAATATTTGGTCTGTTTTTGTGAATGACCCATGTGCAGCTGAGAAGAATGTGTATTTCGATTTTGTGGGGTAGAATACTCTGTAGACATCCATTAAGTCCATCTGTTCAAAAGTTTGGTTCGGTTGTAGTATTTCACTGTTGATTTTTTTGTTTATTGATCTGTCTATTTGTGATAGTGGGATATTGAGGTTCTCCACTGCTATTGTATTAGTGCTCATTCAGCTTTTCATGTTCATTAATAGTTGCTTTATATAGTTGGGTGCACTAGCATTTGGTGCATATATTTTTACGGTTGTCATCATTTCCTCTTGGGTTGTTCTGTTTATAAGGATGTAGTGATCTTCTTTGTCTCTCTTAATTAGTTCGGTTTGAAATCTACTTTGTCTACAAATAAGATAGTCACTCTGGTTTTTTCTGGGTTCCTATTGTGGGAAGAACTGTTTTCTATCCTTTCACTTTATCTACTTAGTTTTGAATTAAGTATGTTTCTCGTATACAGCACATTGTTGGATCTTGCTTCTTAATTCATTCTATTATTCTGCTTCTTTAATTGGTACATCGAGGTCATTAACATTAATGGTTATAAATAGCATGTACCGATTTATCCCTGTTATGATACAGTCCCTTTGTTGGCTCTTTTATTCTTTGTTTTTCCCACCTTTTCATTTAGTTTCTTGCCTGGCCCAGTGATTTCAGTTTGTTAGGCCTTATGGAGTTGTGAGCCCTTTGTCTTGCTTTGCTTTTTGTTTTCAGTGCTGGGGATCAAACGTGGGACCTTGCATTTGTGAGGCAGATGTCCTCAATGTCTTTATCTAGGATATTGATTAGAATTTTATGGAATGCTTTTTTTTGTATCCGTGAAGTTTCTGAGGTGTTCTTTTGTCATGGATGTATCTTATTTCTCCATCCATTTGGAAAGATAGTTTTGCAGGATGCAGCAGTCTAGGTTGGAGGTTGTTTTCTTTTAGGACTTGAAATACTTTATTCCAGGCTCTCCTTGACTTGAGTGTTTTGTTGAAAAGTCTGCTGTAATTCTGATGGGCTTTCCTTTGTACGTAATTTCATTCTTTTCTTTAAGTGCTTCCAATATTTCATTATCCTGTTGGGCTTCTGGAATCTTGATTTTTATATGCTTAGGTGTGGATTTTTTTTTTTTTTTAATCACAGCTAGTTGGAGTCCTATATGCCTCATTTATCTGTATGTGAAATTCTTTTCCTTTTCTTGTGAATTCTTGCCATTACTTCTATAAACACTTTAAAAAAAAGTCTTTTGCACTATCTCCTATATCTACCTTGACTCCAATCAGTCTCATGTTATTCTTCTTTGCAATATCTAGCACCTACTAAACTGGTTTCTCATAGTCCCTTGCTATTTTCAAGAAACCTTTCCTTTCCTGGTCACTGACTACAATCCTATGTCTGTTATTCTGTCCTCACACTCAGTCATTCTACTCTGTATACTTTTAATGGAATTTTTCATCTTCTGGAAATCTGAAACTATTTAACTGATTCCTATACTTATGTGTACTGAGATTCCATCATGTTCCTGATCTCTTCTTTAGAATTATTAATCATATCTTTTCTGAGGGACACTATCTCTATTGTTAGCTGAGAAATTATTTCTGATTTCATTTCTACTGTTTCCTCTTTTGTTGCCAGCTCAGAGAGTTCAGATGGTGGAGTTGCAGGTTGTTCCATCTCATTGTTCCCTAGATTTACCTATGGTGATCTGGGAATCTGGTTTTGGAATCTGTTTAAATATTTTGTTTTGTTTTGTTTTGTTTCATTTCTATTTTGTTCTTGATGTTTTTGGTTTAATTCCTGGGTTACTATCTGAATAATCATTATTGCAAGTATCTTTCTTGCTAATATTTAGAAGCCTTAGGGAATGGCTACTTCCTAGATCTGCCTTCTAGAGTGTAAGAGTCCTTAAGCAACCTCTGTACTGGTGCACCATAAAAGATAATTTAAGACAACAATCGCATCACCTTGGCCACAGTAGTACAATCAATATCATCAACAGTATCAAACACAGTGCAGAAAATGACATATTGTGGCAGCCACTATCCTGACACCTTTAACCTCATGAGCTAGATCCATGTCCACATATTGAAATTTAGGACCCAGCAGATACATTTACAGTAGCCAAGCTTTGCAATAGAGAGGTGTTACTCTGGGAAGGAGAGTTGGAGGGAGTTGTTGGAGGAAGAGAGGTGAAAGGGAAAGGAAGGATTAGAAATGGCGTGAGGGGACACAGAAAGATCGCACAAACTCTGAGAGCTGGTAACAAATACAAAACAGAGTATAGAACAAACTAACAGGAAGAGGACAACTAGAAACTGTATTCCACCTCCTATAATAGTACAGAAGGGAGAGGAACAAGGAACAAGATTAAGAGCACAGCCCACGAACAGCAACAGTGCAAGTAAAGACCATATTTCCCCCTTGTACAAATAGAAACAATTATGATCAGGAAAACATGGTACAGGACAAAAGCTGGATGTTCATCCTGGTGGCAATTGGACCCGGGAGGGGATCTCAGGTTGAGCAATTTCCCAAGGCTGTGCCAGCCAATGGCAGTCAAGAATGGGATCTCAGGTTATTTACCTCATGGTAGTGTCAGCCAGTGGCAGAGCTGGCACAGAACCTAAGGTCACAGGTTTCCCCACGGCAATGCAGATCAATGTTTGGAAGTAGGACCTTTTGAAGTATTCTTTCTTTCTTTCTTTTTTTTTTTTTTGAGATAAGGTCTTGCCTTATAATTCAGGCCGGCGCTGAGCTCATGTAGCCCAGGTGAGCCTTGAACTCACAGCAATCTGCCTGCCTCCACCTCTTGAATGCTGGAATTATAGGTGTGAGCCAGCATGCCTGGCATTGGTACTGATTTTTGGCGGGTGTTAGTCACCACGCCTGACATTGTTGTAAGTGGTTACTGGGGATTGAACGTGGGACCTTGTGCTTGCAAGGCAGGTGCTGGAACCATTGAGCTAAATTCCTGATCCCTTGAAATATTCTTGATTGTTATAAACTTTTGCAATTACTAACGTTTAATAGATTTGGTCCAGGAATGCTAAATATCTTATGTATAGAATAATAATTACTTGTATGCCAGAAGTAGCTCCCCTTGGGAAACACTGTATAGACTATGAACCAAAGACAACTTTTAAAATATCACAGTCTGAAACACATGATTCCAGCTGATATATGGTTGTGCATGTTTTACATACTATATTTAATTATGTAAATTATTGAATTGGAACACATTGAACCTTTGTCTTAGCAGCAGGTAACATGGGTTTGAGTTGAATATGGGCATCAGATTGATTCAGAAATTATTGCAAATAAATCAGCTGCATTCGTTAATGGAGAGTAGTTTTAATCTTAATAATGCTGCAGAAAAAAAATTCTGTTGGGGGTGCGTCTATTTCTTATCATTTTTTTGTTGTGTGTTTTCAAGTGAAGATTGCAACCTCAGGACTGCAGGTGCAATTGCTCTGGCTTAACATAATTTTAAGTGCTTGGTGCTGTTTGTTCTAATGCAAATACAGGGGCAGGAAATAACCAAGTCTGTTTTTATCTGTGGTTACATTGTTCTTGGAAATATAATTATTTTTTTGTTTGAAATTGCTTTTGATCATGCAACAAATTGATATAGAGGATTTTGTCTTTTTTAATTTTTTATTTTTGCCTGCAGATGGCAGTGATTATTAACTTGTCATTCTAAATACAAAGTGTTGATTTTATCCAGCAGTTCAAAAATATTGTATTAATGGCAAGACTTTTGTATTTTAATAAAAATTACCAAGATTTATGTATCTCCTTTGGAGGAAGAGCTGAATTTATATACTTAACCTGATGTTACTTAAGGTATTACATAACCAGACATGGAACACATAAACCTTATTAAATTAACATATTTCACCTGATTATGCAAAATACTGAATAATGCCAAACCATTTAAGAACAGAATTTGATTATTATGTCTAAACTTGAACAACATTTCTTGGGAGATTAGATTTTGAAGTATACAAAAGTATAAACTTCGTACTTTTAAATTTTAGTTCCAGAATAGGATGCAGCATTACTGTTGATTTTTCTTTGAGAACACTAGTGAAATATATTCCAGAATATAGATAATAATCAATGGCAGTCAATGGAAGGAGTCATCAGAAAAGTCATGGAAATCAAATGACAAACACCATCTTCCTTTTGCGTAAGCTCTTGGATAATATATGCAATTCCAGTAGCACGAGAAAGATAATGTTGGAGCCACAGAAGTCTGGAAAGAATCCAGTAAGATAGAGAAAGGAAATGGAATTATATTTGGTTGAGCTCAAAAGATGAGTCTTGCTAGAAACAAAATGAGGGAGAATGTCATCATAATGGCTTTTGTCCTGGTCACTGGAGGTTGTTTGATCTTCAAAAGGTGCCATATGAGGTATAGAAAGACACGCTGCTTTCAGATATGCTCATTCTTGGGTTTTATCTATCAAGTGTATCAAGAATATAAAAATGCAAAGATATTCAAAGTTGTAGATTCAAAATGTAGAATTTGCTAGTGTTTCAAAAAGGAGAAAATGAATGTGTTGGATACATATCTCTGCTCTTTGGAGACTGAAGTAATTGAGAAAAGGGACCTGATTGCTTTTCTAGAATCTACTCTGGGTGGATGCAGACCACGTGAGCTGGAGGACTTCAAGACAAACTTAATGTGAGTGCTGATATTCTTGCTGTCATCAGAATTACAAATCAGTTTGGAAAGTCAGTGAAAAGCACTGTAGCACTGTGAGTCTAGACAGATCACATATGAATAGCATAGTCGCACTGAAATATTTAAAGGAGGCTGGACAACATCTTGTTGAAGATGATGGAGATTTTTGCATCAGACAATATCAAATTAAAGTTGTGATGCTGTGACTTACTTTTTTTGGAAAGAATGTTAAGAGAGGAAAATGAGGACCAAGTATATGAGCTAAATGGACATAAATATACATGGTTATCAATTAGCTACAGATAATGGAACTGCCAGTTCTCTTCATTTCTTTCATTTCCTCTTTCTGAGCTGTTTCCCATTAGTTTATTTGGTGTATACTTACCAAGCTCCTACTAGAAACTGGTATTAGAAACCAATGGTAGTCTCTCACAATGTTTATTTGGTGAGTAGTTATGATACCTGGTAGTAAGATTAAATTATAGTTTCCTTCCTTATGGAGGCAGAAAGAATGAGACCGAGAAAGGAAGAATTGAAGAGATGGATTATAGGTCTACTAAAGAAGTAAACACAGTACAATATAACATAAATTACCATAGTAGTGCTTTGGAAATATCATGTAAATTTTGAAATGTGTTTTCATATTCTATTTGCAAATACTTTCTAATTTTCCTTGATCTGTGGGTTTCTTAGACTTGTATTATTCAGTTTTCCAGTACTGGGGGATTTTTCTGATTTCTTTCTGTTGCTGATTTTCTAATTTATTTCTGTTGTGGGAAGAAAGCGTACTTTATATGATTTAAGTTCTCTTAAATTTATTGCAGCTTATTTCCTTTAATGATACATAATACAGGACTCTTTAGACTTGTGTAGTCACTCAGCATCTTGTCAAGTTAAGCAGGACAAATTCCTAGCTGCTGTAACAAATAAACCACAACTGACACGAACTTAATGTGTTTATATTTTTCATACTCCAAAGTATGATTGATAGGCAACTTTCCTATGATAATTCACTCAGTTTCCTTCATTCTGTATTTTCTTCAAATTTCTATACTGGATCTTCTGTCCTCAGCTGCCTAAAGAACATAAAAAATGAAAAAGGAACTCTTCCCCACTGTTGGTGGGAATGCACTTATACAACCTCTGTGGAAATCTGTGTGGAGATTTCTCAGAAATCTAGGATTGGAGGTCCCATTTGACCCTGCCATCAGTCTGCTAGGTATATACAGAAAGGATTTAAAAGATTCATATCACAGTGACATATGTGCACCCATGTTTATAGCAGCTCAGTTTGTGATTGCTCCATCTTGGAAACAACCCAAATGTCCATCAACTGGAGACTGGATAAAAAAGATGTGGTTCTTTTATAGAATGGAGTATTACTCTGCCATTAAAAATGATAAGATTGAGTCATTCAAACCTTGAGGACATCTTTGTAAGTGAAATAAATAGGTCACAGATATGTAAATATCGTATCTTTTCACTGCTCTGAGAAAATGAAGTTGTAAATGTGTTGTAGTATGCATAGTTGATATTGTGAAATAGAAAATATTTAATAGGGAGGAGAGTGTTGAGGTAAATAATAGGGGAAAATGAATGTGATAATAATAAAGAAAAAAGGAAACAGATTATACATATAGGGGGGTGGGGGGATGCAGGGTGGGCAGAAAAGGGAAAAATGAGAATCAAGTAGTGTCATATTCTGGTACAAACTCTCAATGTTGAATGTGATGATGATGTGCATTCATAATGTACCAATAAAGATTCAAAATAAAATAAAAAATTTTTAAAAAGAACATGAAAATTTATATAAGAAAATTTAAAAGTGCTTTAAGTGACTTATGCTCCCTTATTATTAGCTGACATCTAATTACATGGCCCAACTCTAAACTGTGTTGCCCAGGGATATTCTCAGGAAGAGGAGGAACTAAATTCAGAGTTATACGGCACTAGGCTGGTTTAGATAAAGGCATTTGTTCCCAATTCTTGAACTTACTGAACTAATTATTTTCATTACTAAATGAAACATCTCAAACTTCTTCCCATGAAGCTACAGACAGTTGCAGTGAAGTCTTCACAGGGTTGATGTTTGCCCCTTGTCCCCTTCTAGCTGTTCCAGACTCTCGATGTTTCCTCTCTGCTCTTGCAGATCAGACCGTCACTGTGCACATAAACACACCTCCCTCTTTTCACTCTCTAAGACCACACTGAAACATGACAAAGGATGACTAGTGGTAATCACTGGCAAAAGCTTTATTAAAGATCTGGATGAGCGATCAAAGGGAAATTGCAAGAGGAAAAGACTGACATTACTGTTTCAAAATTTTAGCAGCAAACCCTAACCTAGAAAGTGATCATTTTTCTCCAAAGCTTGGATCTTGCCTCCTGGAATCTTCCAGTTCTTTGTCTTCTCTGAAAGTTCCTCTGTTATCACTCCGATCTGGAGTGCCCCTTTCAGGCTAAGTTTTCTTGTATGTGATGGCTTGTTGGATCATGGAAGGACTGAATTCATTTGACATCTGAGTGTGCTCTTGGGGTGTGTGTGTGGGGGGGTTGGTTAGAGTCCATCACTGACTGTGGGACATGGAAGGGGGTATCACCCTTCCCCACTCCTTTCTTCTTTGCTTTGGGTCACCGCTAAGTGTGGAGCTTTCCTACACTTGGCGCTTCCACTCTGTCATTTCTGTGTTGGAGCTGGCAGAGCAAGGGCTGAAATCTCCAAAAATAAGTCCTGCCTCCTTTCATCTGAGGATATTGGCTAATGTGTCTCAGCCTTGTGGATGTGACTGAGATACCTTCCTTAAACAAACAAACCCGTGGAACAATTGTTTCTCAGCTGCCAGAAGAAATTCGCAAATGATTTACATAACAAAATCAAGCCTGTTAGACAACACAGCAACAAAAACAATGAGAAGAAACTTTCCTGCTAATGGCAAACATCTCTTACCCAATTAACTGAAATAACTGCAGCCTCTCCGAGGCTCGGCATTTCTCATACAACATATTTTGTCCTCACTTTGTTCACCTAAAAAGCCTTTGCATAATTTTCACAAATATCAGTGTTCTCCCTAAAGTACTCTCCCTGTTTCCTTGAAAACCTCCTTATTTTTGCCCTCACTTTGTCTCTTTAAGCACCTCTGATACCAATGAGACACACAAATAACATTTTCCTAGTTCCACGGAATTAAGAAATGGGAAGAAGTATAAGCTTTCATAGACTCATTAGGAGAATAAAGCAGACATCCTCTCCCTGCCTGCACAGAAGACCCATCTGGGAACTTCTAAGAGTCTTAGTCTTTGGAGCCCACTTTAGGAGCCCACTTCAGGCTAGACTGTGGGGGGAGCCAGATAGCGATACACTTTTGAAAGTTTTTCATGTGATTCCAATAGACATGCAAGATTAAAAGTTACAGGATTGCAGATATCTATTCCCAGATTCAAGGAGTTTATTTCTTAGATGATTGCTAAATTGCAGTAAGGTATATATGCTTTCAAGAGCGAAGAACGAGGTCTACCTTTAGCGCCATTTCCCTTGGGAAATAACCTGCCATTATTCTCTTGGCCTGCCCTTGTTTGATGAGACTGCCCCAGGGATGTGATGTATTGGCTTCTAGAGTGAGTTAAATCGCTGTTTTTCCTACAAGTAATAGCATCAACTACAGCAATAATTTGGCTGTCAGATTTGTACATTTGCAACCTGGGAATGATTTTCAGTATGAGTTGAATTTTATCCAGGGATAATTAAAATATTTTACAATAAGTCTAATTTAAAGTAGAGGAAATTTTATTGAATTTCCCATGACTAAGATTATTAGAAAGCTGATAACACTTTTAGAATCAGTGATATGAAGGAAATGCAATAATGATTAAATTACTGAATTCATTTTTTCCCAGAATTCAGTAACTGCTTATAAAGAATATGGAGAATTTTGTACTTGGATATGAGATATATACTGAATCTTCATGATGTCTTGTGTGTGTGTATGTATGTGTGTGCAGATGTGTGTATGTATGTATGTTACTAGATTGAACCTAAGGCCTTTGTACTGGGCTAAAAACCCAGGATTTTTAATTACTTAGAAATATTGAGACAGGGTCATGGTAAGTCACCAAGGACGGGCTCAAGATCTACCTTAATTCAGCCTTTTAGAGTGCTGGAATTAGAGGTGTAACTCCATACCTACCTACAGGATTTTCCTACCCTATAAATACTTCCGGCTTCTAATAATCAGGAACTAACTGTGCAGTTGCCTTTTTCTATTGTGGGTTCCCATTCTTATAATTCCTTATCTGTCAGGACTATCAGTCTGGTGCAGTCTTTCAAGTTATTCTACTCTTTCCCCAAACTTAATGGCCATCAAAACATTCTCTTTGGAGTATCGTTCAGATGCTTTACATCCTTCACATTGAAACTGCTGCATTTTGTAGATCCAGCCTTTGTTATTCAGCTTCTTAGCTGGTATTGTAGTTTGTGACAGCATCTCTCTTAGTTAATCTTGCTCTTCTGTGAATTTTATCATTTTAAGAATCATTTTTAGCAAAACCACAAATCCGAAACTTCCTAGGCTGCTTTTTCTAGTATCTCTCCAGCAGGACCTTCTTTGTTCTCCACCCAACTGCTCCAGTTCCCACACACCTGAAGATGTAGCTTTTCCCCAGGAAAGTTCTGAAAGGAAGAAATAAACAGAAATACTATCTAAGGGAAGTGACATTTATAAGTAATTATCAGGCAGCTTGAAGAGTACTCCCAACACAGCACAGTCTTCTGAAGATCCAGGATGGTTGATTTACAAAAGTACAATTCATTTATTTCTGGTAAAATCAATTGCTCCGTGCCTCAGATGAATCACTTTACCCCTGGCCTGGCTTTAAAGGGCTGAGAGTGACGTCTGAGCTCGTTTCTTCTTCGTCATGGTGGACCTTCAAAAAAGATGCTATGGAAGTGGATCTAGGGCTCATGACAAGTTTATGAATAAGAAAAATGTCTTTGAAATGCATATACCACTTAGTCTTTTTAAAGTTGATTTTAATGGTGCAATTTATGTATTCATTATTATCATAGTCCAGATTGAGGACTTGTTCCAGTACGTGACACATCTTGTTTCTCCATTTTTCCTATTCACCTGCCCTCCCTAACTTAGTCTTTAAAATTCATCCCTCCAGGGCCGGGAATTTAGCTCAGTGGTTCCACAAGTGCAAGGGCCCGGGTTTGATCCCAGGTAACCACATACAACAATGCCAGGCCTGGAGACTCACACCCACCAGCAGTCAGTACCACATACTACAGTTCTGGGTATGGCAGCTCATACCTGTAATCTTGGCACTTGGGAGGCAGAGGCAGGAAGGTTGCTGTGAGATCAAGGCTTGCCTGGACTACATAGTGAGACCCTATCGCAAAAAAAAAAAAAAAAAAAAAGAAAAAGAAAAGAAAAGAAAAGAAAAAGAAAAAGAAAAAAAGAAATAAATTTTTTAAAAAAAGAAATACGAAGAAAATCTAAGGAAGAAGCAAGAGGAGAGACGTTATGATATGCACATACATCAAGTTCCCAAGCTGAATGTCCTGACTCTGAATCTTACACATGCACTCAAAATATCTTTGATGCGATTAATTTTGACATACTGTAGTTTCCCTGGAAAATCACTTTAGAACAATAAATTAAGGTTCTAGTGTGTTTCTTTACTTGGGGGCATACATGCAGGTAATCTCTTACAACTTTTCTACTTCTCCTTATTTACAGAAGCTGTTTCCTCTTTTCCTTCTATTCTCTTTTTGTCTTGTCTTCCTCTTTCTTTCCTCTCCTTCCTCCCTTGTTCCTCTTCCTATTTCACAATATCTATTATGCATTGTGGCCCTTATTTACCTTTTTAGTTCCTCACACCAGAGAAACATGTTTGCATGTTATTTCTTCACTGTGATTTCTCATTTATGTCTGTATGCTCAGAAACTTTCTCTTGAGGAGTTGAGCTAATGTTTTGTCTAGTTTTTGACGCTCTTAAATAATTGACTTTTGCAATTCTAATTATTTTTTGATGCTATTATTTATTACTTCTGCTTTTTGAGGTTGTCATTTCCCTATTCTTTTAAAATTTTTTTTGAGTTGAATGTTTAATGCATGGGTTTTTATTATTTTGTTTTATTTATATTTAATGTTATAATTTTCTTATGATAATTGCCCCAGAGAATCTGATTATTAGTATTTATCCCAATGCATTATAGAAATACTTAAATTTTAGTTTATATTTCTACTTAAGTGCAAAATTGTGGAATATTTTATTGTTAAATTTCCAATTAAGAGAGTCTTGAAAGTTTTTATTATGCTTGTATGATTTATTGATGATCCCTTTGATGAGAATTATGAAAGTTTTCTCTGTGAGTTATATATAAATATTAAAAGCACAAAATGTTTCCATTGGAAAAAAACTGATTTTAATCACGTTTCTGTTTATTTCTCTGCCTATAGCTTCTGAAGTTTGAAAGTTGCAATGTTGTTTGATTACAGATGCTATTTTATGGCTTGTTGTGCATTGTAGACCATAGAATTAAAATCTGTCTTTATTCTGTTTCATGCAATTTGGTTTGAATTCTGCACTGCCAGATACCTTGTTCTTCAGGTTTTTTTGCATTTCCAGTATATCTCTGCTTATCTTTTTGCCTTCAGTCTTTCTAAATTTAACGTATACCCTGGGTTTTGAAATTATGTTTTGCTTTTTTTGTGAGTCAGTCTGAACATTATGAAAAGCATTTTTGTGAGCATAAAGGCAACAACTGAGGACTATTGGAGGTATAAAGAAGAAAACCCAAGCACTTCTAATCTTCCACTTCAAGGACAGGTACTGTTAGCATTATGCTGTATTTCATTAGTTATCTTTCTTCTCTTTATTATACATTTGTTGTGAAATATTTCTGTTTTTCATGCTGCTTCTTTTGAGAGAGCACTTTATTCCTCAGGATGTGAATTACATTTTCTACTTATCTTCAGAACCATCAAGTGCAATGTGCTCACTTTTTATGCATTCCTAGTATCAAGTGTTTGAATGCCTACTCATGTATTCATATTAAAGTTTGCATGTGATTTTTTAAACTGCGGTGAGATTTTTTTTCATTAAAAATTTGAGTCCTATGAATTTTGTGGTTATATGAAATACACTCTGTGTTCTGGTCTCCTGGCTATCTTCAAGGGTATGTGAAGATGTGTAGGATGACCATGTAATTTATCTTTCTAATTGGGATTCTTCAGAAGTCAATGGTCAGTTATTTGTATTCATATAAGAGCAACTAGGACTGTTTAGGGAAAACTGGGCTCTGTAATCACCATCTAGATAAAGCCGTTGGTCCTGAAGATACCTGAAGACACAGCTCTGGGCAAACGGCCTGCATTCTGCAACAGCTGACTCTCTCTCTCTTCCTCCCTCCCTCTCTCTACAATTTGTTCCTCTCAGAAGTCTGTTTCTTTTCTAACTAGTTGCTACTTTGATTACACTAGTTAAGAAACTTATTTGTCTTCATTGTTGATCTTGCTTGATGTTTTTAAATTTTTTATTTTGATCTTGGTGTTGAAGACATACATAGAGTTTGAGTGAATTCTCAAAATCAACCAGTCTCTCTGTCTCTTGTGTTTAACATTGCACTGTCTATTGACCAAGGCCATATGCTCAACATCTTTGCTGCTCAAATATCTTTGTCATAATTTTGCTCCTTTTTTCTCCATTCTTGTAGTCAGGATACCTGTTGAGGGTACTGGAGGCTTTTGTACATTATGTTTCCTAATCTGAGAAATGTCTGTGCACTCAAATTTGTTATACTGAAAATTTTTTTACTGCATATTCAACTTCATTGTGCTAAATGACCACACAAGACTGAGTTTTTAAAAAGGTGAATTTGTGCCTACCTGACCTAATGATGGGACCAGTAGTTACACTAACAAACGCTAGAAAAAGTTGTAATGAGCAGTAAATCCTTCATTTGGCCAGATTTTTCTTCAACTAAATTTGTTGTCTGGACATTTATATTGTAAGCAACCACATGATCATTGGGATGGTGTAACTTAAATTCTCATCACAGAAGAAATCTTGAAATAGCTTCTGAATCTTGGAAATATGGGCAGAACCACAAACATGGTGGTCTTGAACCTACAGATTCATCTTTATTGATACCATGAAGTTCTTTCTTCATAGAGTCCAACATGACACAAAACATGTTATCATTTAGTTGTCAAAATGGCCACATACAAAAAAGACATGAAGAAAATCAGTCTGAACTTCACCCTGTATGATAAAAGTGTGTGTGTGTGTGTGCACACGTGCATGCTTAACACATTCAGAAGAATCAGTGTCAGATAATCTTTTTGTTCTCACTAATGTCCTTATTATTCTGACCTTGACCCTGATATTAAAATTTTTGATCTTTGATCAAAAAAGTTTTCTCCACACATCATAATTAAAGGCTAGACATGAAAAATTTCGTCTTTCAAAATGAGGAAGAATACATCAAGTGTGTTCATTTCTATGTCCAAGATCATCATGTTTTGTTAGAGAGTGGATTGGCTGATTGACTGTGTCAACTTGAATAAGAAAAGCTCAGCTCAATTCGCTCAGCTCTTCTCTACTCTAGGGTGTGGCAGGCAGACCTTAAGGCAGTCTATTACCTGGACTGTATAAAGGGGGAATGAAGAAGGATGGAGATGCTTCTGGTTTTTTTTGAAGGTGCCACAGTCTTCACCTTCACCTTCACCTTCACCTTGGACAACATCTGGCTCCTAGAACAAACTCTTTACCCTTTCATCACAGAACCATCTGGCTCCTGATAGACTCTGCAGTGAGCTCCAGATGTTTGACTAAATCCCTCAGTTTAGATAGATCCTTTGTACATTCCAGATTCAACATCTGTGAAAAAGAAAGTTCCACCTCTTCTGCATGAGGATTTGGGGGGACATCTAAACACAAACCATAACAAAGGATACCTGAGATAAGGATGAGGGGACTGATCGGAGGAGAATAGCAGCTCATAAACTGGGATGGAGACATTTGGGAGGATCTTGATGAGGCTGAGGATGTTGAGTCTCTAGATGCTAACGAGATTATTTTGCCAGAGAAAGAGATTTTCCCATCTGCAGTGGAAGAGGTAACTGCGTCCTGAACCCCGGTAGTATTAGCCTCTTCTAGTTATATTGGAGGTGACTAATCCTGGGTTGACTGAGTATGACAAGGCCAGCATCCTAAAATGGAGATGCTTCTGTTTCAGGATGTATCTTCACCATTCAGTTTGTCCATAGGCCTATAACCAGGCTCACCACAGAAGGTTCCTAAGAGTCAGGTACATAACATGACCCACACAGAGGTCTACTATTCTCCTGAAGAACTTCTTGACTTTTCTAACTCTTGTAATCAGAGGCCTGATGAACAAATGTGAGAAGAGATTTATGGAATAATGGTGGCAAAAATAGTCACCTGGATCAGGCTGAGTTTGTTGATATGGGCCTGTTAAGCAGGGATTCTGAATTTAATGTTTCAACTCATGGGATAAAGATGTGAATAGTTTATCTGGGTGATGGGCAGAAGCATGGATCAAAGGAGAGCTCACTGTGAATGAGTGAGAGACGCCTGATGTACTGTTAATGAAGGGATTCAGAAGCTTAGGGAGATGCAAAAGCTGGAGTGGATCTCCACCAGGATGACCCAGAAAATGGACCATGATGTTCCCTGAAGTGAAATAGATGGGAAGCTTACAAATTTTTTTTTCTAGATTGATATAACTGGAAATGTTTAAGGCAAATGAACAGACACCTACTTCAAATTGTGGTCTCTCACCTTATTCTTAGATTTGAACTAGTTTACAGACCAAGAACGCCTTGAATGAAGGTGGGGGTCAGTGAAGCACCAGGAATCTACAGTCTTTCTCTCCTTTTTCTCCACATAGACTTAGGACGTTTGCCCAAGTAACTGTATATTGAAGGAAAACATCCGACATTTGAGGACTGCTGGACTCTGCTTCTGGATTAATGCTGATTCCAAAGGCTCCAACACATCACTGTGGCCCTTCAGTCAGAGTAGTGGTTTATGAGTTTATGGTGATCAATGGAATTTTAGCGAAAGTGTGACTCAGTGAGTCCAGTATTCCCTTGAATCCATCATTCCCCCTGTGCAAAGGGGGCGGATATACTTAGTACTTTGTACAGTCCTCACACTGTTCCCAAACCTGTTGGTTGAGGCAAAGGCCAAATGGAAGCCATTAGAGTTGTCTGTGCCTTGTGATACCATAAACCTAAAACAGAATCACATTCCTAGAGGGATTTCAGAACTTACCATCACCATCGAGGCCTTGAAGGATGCAGGTGTGGTAGGCCCCGCCATGTTGCCATTTAATTCTCCCGTTTGGCCTATGCAGAGCAAGGATGGGTCTTGGAGAATGATGGTGGATTATCAAACCAAATCAAGTGATGATGCCAGTTGCAGCTGCTATACCAGATGTGGTTTCCTCCCTTGAGCAGATTAACACATCTCTGATATTTGGTATGAAGCTATTGATTTGGCAAATACCTTCTTCTCCATACCTATCCATAAGGCCCACCAGAAATATTTTGCTTCTGGGTAGCAAAGCCAGCAATATACTTTCACTGTTCTACCTCGGGGTTATGTTTACTCTCCAGTATTGTGTCACAACTTAATCCACGGAGACCTTGAGTTCCTTTCTCTCCCATCAGGTGTCATACTGGCCTAATTCATTGTTGATGATACACTGATTGAGCCAAGTCAGCAGGAGGTAGCAACCACTCTGGACATGTTAGTAAAGCATTTGAGAGCCAGAGGGTTGGAAATAAATCCATGAAAATTTGAGGTCCTTCTACCTCAGTGAAATTGTATCTAGGGAGTGGATTAAAGAAGTGTGTCTGGTTCTCAAGTTGACAAGCGGTGGATTGTGATGGTCAGTTGATTGTGTCAAATTGAGTAAGAGAAGCTCAACCAAACTGGTTTAGCAGTTACACATTCTAGAGTGTGGAAGACTTACCCCACAGTGGTACGTCTCTTGGCCTGGATAGTATAAAGGTGAAATGAGGGAAGTATTTAAATCCTTCTTCTTCTTTTTAAAAAAATAAACAGCAGGTTTATTTGTTTTTATTTCAATAGTACATGTTTGCAGTACATGACATTTATCTTTATCTTAGTGAGTGGGTATAGGTACTAACTATATCTTGATTCTTTTTTTTTTTTTTTAGGTTGTTTTTGAGACAGGGTCTCGCTTTATGGTTCAGGCTGGCCCTGAGCTCAGCCTCAAACTCACATCACAGCAATCCTCCTGCCTCTGCCTCTCGAGTGCTGGGATTACAGGCGTGAGCCACCACGCCCAGCACTGTGGTATGTGGTACTGGTTGCTGCTGGGCGTGAGTCTCCACACTCAGTATTGTATGTGGTTACCAGGGATTGAACCCGGGTCCTTGCGCTTGCAAGACAGGCGCTGGAACCACTGAGCTAACTCCCCGGCCCTCTTGATTTTTTTCATTTTCCTTCCCCGCCCTACCCACTCCCTTACCTTTGTCTCTAAACCCCTTTTCTTTATTGTTGTGATCACTTGTTTCATTTATGTTTGTGACATAACTGACTATGTTCACTGTGGGTAGTTTGTACATTTATAGACCCATCTTAAAACTTTTTATATCTCTGTCTTTCTCCTCTCCCATCACTACTTGTCTCTTTTTCTCTTCCCATTTACAAAATATCTGTCCCCCTGAATTCTTTTACTAGTCTTTTATTTTGTTCTTTCTTTAACATTTCTTGCACCCCACTTACACTTTCGGCTTTCCTGTCTAACTGGAGGACTGAATAATGAAATCCGTGTCCACTCATACATTTCACACCAATAGTCATACTGTGAGATTAACTGCAGTTCGATTATTTGTAGCTCCAGTGATCACTTTACACCTGTAAGTGTGGTGTAGCCGGGTTTATCTCTTTCTCTACGCATTAGAAACAATCTCAGCTTTTAATTCTGGAAGATAGACTCTTAAGGATGCCTCACACAGGATCAATGCTAACTTCAACTTCTTCCACAGGGCTGCTGGAGAAATTGATCTGGTTCACTAGGAACAGACAAAGCTACAATGGCTGCTGCTGCATTCAACAGACTAATTCTTTCAACACATAAAAATATAAAAACATAAAAGAATGGTATGATAAACCTTACTTTGGAATTTAGTTTCTTTGTGTAATGTATTTCTTTATATTCTGTTAAATCATTTTGGATGTGGCTAAAGTATAATGTATGTCTATAAAGATTTTCATCTTTTTTGATGAGTTTCTCAGGGTTTTTGTTGTGGGATTTCTCTGTGCTGGTAAGTTTAGTGCTAATTCCTTCACTATTGCATAGCATATCATTGTTATAATACATTCAAATTTACTTATTCATGTTTCCATGTCTTGGTGATGTATTATTAGGATATTTCCATTTTTATTACTACAGAGGATGGGCTACGATTAAAAGAGAAAAGATCAATGGGTAAACTTTATCACAGCATTTTAATAAAATGAAAGAAATAACCTACTAAATGTATGTTTGGCACATAACTATCAGAGCGTTAGTATTCAAAATGCATAAAGAATTCCTACAAATCAATGGAAAGAATACAGAAAGTTCAATAAAAGTGAGAAAAACTTGTGAGACTACTTGCAGAGGAGGGAAGAGTAAACCTTAATGACCAATAAAGTATTAAAAGATGCTGCATCTCCAGAGATGCAGAGAGAAATGCGAATACACTTTAATGGCTAGCAATGGGTTCTAGTTTACTGTTTAATTTTCTGTTACATTTACTGTGTGTCTATAAGATAGATGCTGTGTGAAATGCTGGGTGAAGGAGACACAGTGGCTACTGGCTATTATATTTAAATTTAAGGAGATACTAAATAGTGCCATCTGTGCCCTACAAAGTGCACTCCAGCAGGCAGGACCCTCTTTGTAGGCAGCATACGTTAAGTGGCAAGCCTGCCTCAATTTCCTGTCACCCATCTCTTGTCCTGACCCCAGAAGGTGATTTACAATTTCCAGGAGATAGTGATCAGTGATAACGTTCCTGTCTGCCATTCTCCTGGGCTGTCAGGTGGAAAGAGACATTGAAATAACATAATTTGTTTCCTTTATATCAAATTCAAAATGCTATAAGTTTTACAAAAATAGAGCATTGTATTCCACATCTTCACCAAACTGGTGCACACTTCTCTCCTAGTTGGGGAAAGAGGTTTTAAGCTAAGTTCATAGTGTAATCTAAGTTTCATTTCAGAGCCTTCAATATTCACCTCACCAAACCTGCCGATAAGTTTGGAAATATTGCATGCAAGCAATGTCTTATTTCTATTATTTTATAATTATTATTTATAAATAATTTGTGTGAATTTGGGGGAAAATAAATTCAGATTCTAGGCAGCATGAAAAGCCTCTATTCTGATAAAAACAAGCCCCATCTGTAACATGCTTGCCCCAGTGCGCTTCCAGCAGGATCTGTTTTGCTTTAGGACTGATGAGCAGGGATATAGTTGGCTTCTCTTTCACTTTCCTCCCGGAAAACCCCTCACATGGAGTGATGGGGGATTCAATGTGGAGCAGAACTGTAATTTCACAGGAGCCATGGCTGACAGAGCGGGTGGATAAGTCCAACAGGTATGTCTTACTGGAAGAGTTTGGGACCATGTTTGCTACTCTCTGTGACCTCCCTTGCCCTTCACTGACAAAAGGACCTCACTGAGGTTCTGGGGAGAGAATGTGCCTCTTCCTTCCAATATACTGTAAAGTGCTGCTACTCTGAGGAAGCAGAATCCCTATCAGAAAAAATTAAGTTTGGATGTCAAGTTAAATCATGCTGTACCCTTGCAGGAGGCATGGAGTGTCTGTTATAGTATGAAGACTTCTGGGAACAGTGAGACTGGAGGGAGCAGAAGGGAGCGAATTCTGCTAGGATTTTCACAGTGGCAAATGGATGGTGCTAAAGTAAGGAATCTTACATGTGTACAGAGGCCGGTGTGGCTTAAAATCCCACCAGCAGCCCAATCAGGGAGCATCGGTCTCTTATCATTTTGCCCTTATGTGAGGCAGAATGCGAGGCATGAAAATAATTATTGACAACTTAAAACTCATTTATATCATGAATGTCTACTGCTTCTATCAAGGACATCTCCAACTTCTTAGATCAGGAGCAAGTGGCTGCCTTTACCAAGACACGAGCACTTAGAAATTGTGCTCAAAGTTAATGCCCAGAGCACATTAATTCATTACTTCTTAAACCTGGGCTCATTTCTGTATTTATTTATTTAGTTAGCTTTTTGAGACAGGGTCTTGCTTTGTACTTCAGGCTGGTCCTGAACTCAGCCTCGAATTTAGCAACCCTCCTGCCTCTGCCTCCCAAGTGCTGGGATTACAGGCGTGAGCCACCACACCTGGCACTGTGGTATGTGTTATACTGATTGATGGTTGGCGTGAGTCACCACACCCTGCCATTGTTATATGTGGTTACCAGGAATTGAACCTGGGCCCTTGTGCTTGCAAGACAGACGCTGGATACACTGAGCTAAATCCTTGGCCTGTTTCTGTACTTATTTGTCACATCATATGTTGCATTAAACTTCCCCTAAATTCAATATCTACTCATTCTTTATGGGATGTTTAAATTTGTCAGTATTTAGTGTGTTCAGGTAAAATTGAAACAAAATACATATAGATTAGCTTAATCTGATCAAGTAGTTTAATAATATTCTCTCAACTTTAGGCTAAGTAATAAATCAGAATCCAAAGAATGTTAACTATAGGATCTTTGAGGAGGCAAAGCCTGCTACTAAGAGGCAGATATCAGAGAATTCACAGGGCTTCATTACCCTCTGTAGTTTGATAGAAATGTAAAATATGAAAAAGAGGTATGGTGGCACATGTCAATAATCCTAGCTCTAAAAGTTTCAGGCAAGAAGATGACAAATTCAAGCCCAATTTGGGCAACTTAAAGACTTAGAAGGACCTGGTCTCAAAATAAAACAAATAATAAAAAGAAAGAGTTGAGCATATAGCTCAGGATAAGAGTTCAATCTCTAGGGCCAGTTGTACAACACAGGCGCATATGAACTATGTGAGCAAAGACAGCCCTTCTGCTTCTTGATAGAGAGAATGAATATATTCTACCCAGACTAGAGAAAATCCTACATGAAAGAAAACCAGAGATAAGGAATCCTGGGTTTGTGGCAACTGCCAAGGGAAAATTAGTGCACACCAGACAGAGATGCGAATTCATGCCCAGATTCAGCAGAAGCAGAGCTCTGCCTTGGTTCTGGACCAGGCTCAGGAGACGGTTTCCTTCTAGGAAAAGCCTGGAGCATCCCAACACTAGGTGTAGAGAATCGGGGGCTTTGCTGGACCATGGCTTCAGCAGAAAGACAAAAACCTCCAAGGCCTTTTATTACCTTATGACCTGAGCCTACATGAGGCTCAGGAAGACTTCAACAGAGTGACAGGAAAATCTGCTAAATAGAAATTGGGGGAAATAACTAAAAAATATGAAATAGATACTTGGGGATCATTTTGAGATTAGGTGCAGATCGATAAAACTGCAGTAGATGCCTGGGAGACTTAAGAAGAAATAAATTTGGGGCAAATTCCAGATTCTATTTATTTATATTCCATTCATTTAATGAGTCTTTATAGGGAACTAATTATGTACAAGGCCTTATTTTTCTCAAAAGAAATAAAAATATGGGGAAAATGAAGGATCTACCTATGTGAAATTTGTACTCTGGTTCAGTGCTTTGAAGGATAAAGTGATGAAGTCTTGGCTAGTAGAAAGTGCTAGGAAATTCAGGAGACAATAAAACCAAGAATATCCCAATATCTACTTAGGCTTTTGGAAAAGTGATGCTTTTCTTCTTCATGGATGGGACACTGAATATGGATTTTTTTTTTTCTCTACGAAAAAAACACTTTTCAAAAATGGAGAAATGCATGCTAAATGTCAGCTATGGGCTTCCCTGTCTGTCAATACCTAGGTGCAACTGATGTAGAACTTCATCTTTGTTTGTCATTTGCTGAAAGTGGAAGTAAAAATAAGGCTAATTAATAATTGTAAGGTCATTTTATTTCCAGGACTGTGTACTGTCATCATTCAACCTTCACACAGAACTGCCTCTTTTCCAGTGTACAGCCCAGTGCACACATGAGAGAGAACTGTGTCCCTGGATTGACACCTCACAAGGACAAAGGTTTGCAGAGTTTGGTATGGAGTTATCTGAGACAGGGTCTTGCTTCTGTAGTTCAGGCTGGCCCACAGCTCAGCCTTGAACTCACAGCAATCCTCCAGTCTCTGCCTCCCTATTGCTAGGATTACAGGTGTGAGTTACCAAGCCCGGCATTGATATGTGGTTCTGATTGCTGGTGGGTGTGAGTCTCCACATTCAGCATTGTTGTATGTGGTTACCAGGGATAGAACCTGGGCCCTTGCACTTGCAAGGCAGGCACCCAAACCACTGAGATAAATCCCGGCCTTGACTGGCTAATTATTAGTCATAATAATTAGGAGCTGTTTTGTACACTGCAAGCGTTCAGTCATGTCCTTTGGATTTCCTCATGAAATAACACTAACAAACTTCTTCCCATCCCAGCTGTGACAGCTTAATGTACTCTGGTGGTGTCTAAACCACTGTGTTGAGAACTACCGGCCGAATCGAAGTGTTCTTCAATTAAGATTGGGGTGTGAAAACCAGTGCAATGAACAGTGAGGAGCACGGCAGATGGTGCTAGTTTAGGGTCCCACTGTCACAGAGCTCTGGAGCATGCCCATCTTCTGGGTTTGACTTAATGACATCTGTGGCATGTTTCTCCTGTGAGTGACACTCCTGGAGCTGTTTCACAGAGAAGTACCGTGAAAATTGCCCATCCAATCTGCCATCTTCCCATTCTTCCTCAGTAGCAGCTCCATGCCTGACTTGTTGGGAGAATCAGCCCTGACGTGGCTGCAAGCAAGACAAGTTTATATTTGGTGCTTGCAGCCTTCTCTGCTCGTACTTCTTCGCTGGTTTATTATTCATTTCTACCTGCAAATTTCCTTGCATTCACTGGCCTCCTGACAAGAGTGGAATTTTCTGGTTCTCACTAAAAAATACACTGTGAATTAATGTAATAGGTCTAAGGAGGGGATAAGAAAGAACTAAATTTCTAATGGTGGAAACATAGGCCCTATGAGACCTGGTAATCACAATAGCAACAGCATTAGCTCATATATTAACCATTACCACCTTATTTGATAGGCAGTATTTGTATATCTCTTTTAGCCTAAACTACTATCTTAGGAGGTAAGTTTGCATGTCATTTCTATGAAGGAAGTCTTGAGGAGTTAAGGAGATACCTTATTGTTGAACAGGTAACACTTAATGGATTTGAGAGTTGAACCTAGGTGGTCCACTTGAAGGATTTGGTTTCTAAGTACTTTCCCATTAAATGGCTTCTTAAATTATACCACACGTGTGATCACAGTGTGAGTACCACTTTCTGCTTCCTTTCTCCATCTGGCCTTGCTTATCCCAACCACTAAAATAGAGGCAGAAAAACTGAAGGTGGAATTGTGCTCTATATTTATGAGTCAGGGTGGAGTCTTGGAAAACCAGAGGCAAGAGCCAGATAGCCAGGCTAATATCAGAGCAATCTCAAGGTCAGGATTCAGCAAGGCAGAGTGGGTCTTTGGGGATCCAAAACTGTGTGAGCATCAAGAGTGCGACTGAATCAGTTTTGAGGTAGAGAGAGTACCAGGAAGTGAGGTGCAATGCAGCGTAAGGAGAGATCTCAGGCTCCGGGACCCTGATGTGCTGCTGCCGCCTGTCCTGGGAGTTGGCTGTTCTGGACTCCAGGTCTGATAGAGAGAAACGCAAAGGTCTGGACCAACTCCATCTGCTTTTTTCAACACCTGTCCCATTGGAATGCGGTACAATCTAGATCTTATTGTCATTGCAGTCACAAGAAACAGACAAAGAGGCAAGACTGCCTACTTGTGAAAGGCCCACCCACTAAAGAGGATAGATTCAAGGGTGTGATTTAGAGGAATAAGCAAACAAAGGTACAATTAACACTAAAAAATGTCTCTCTTGTCTGCATTTTATTGCACACAATATTTCACTATCAAAACTCAATTACTTGAGTTAGAACTCATGGGGAGACATTATTTTTCCATTGGATTATTTATAATTTTTGAGGTTTCTTTTCAATTATCTTTCTTTACCTTGAAAATAGTTTAGTTAAATTCCTTACTACTGTAATTAGGTAAGCTCTTTTTCTTTCTGCACATGGAAGGCAGGAACATCACTTTGAGTAATTAGGATTAAACATTTCTCTACAAGGGCTGGGGATTTAGCTCAGTGGTTCTGGCATCTGCCTTGCAACCACAAGGTCCTGAGTTTGATCCCCAGTAACCACTTACAACAATGCCGGGCCTGGTGACTCACACCCACCAGCAATTAGTTCCACATACCACAGTGTCAGTTGTGGTGACTCAGACCTATAATACTCACACTTGGGAGGCAGAGACAGAAGGATTGCTGTGAGTTCAAGGCTCACTTGGGCTACATAGTGAGCTCAGGACCAGCTTGAACTTAAAGCGAGACCCTGTCTCAAAAACAAAACAAAACAAAACAAAACAAAAAATTTCTCTGCAAGGTGTTCTGGGCATTTTCAGAGAACTCAATTTTTTTTCATAAGTCAAATCATTCTTTCCCAGTAGTGGAGTGTTCTGCAGCAAAAAATTTTGAAGATGTTATAGCATGGGATCATTCACCAGATGCTAGTTCAGCTTTGGGTACTGAGAATATGAGAGAAAATAATTCCAAAGGTGCCAATAAAAACTTGCAGCATTTTGTACTTCACTATTGCACACTGAGTTATAGATATTTAGGCAGAATTTCAAATTGGAAAACTGGTTGTGTGTACGAACAAGTACTATTCAAGAAAGCAAGTCACTCTGCAGACATCAGCTGAGGTTCGGTTAATGAGAACATTTAGTAAATGTTCATGCTGGGAAACATGTTTTATTAATGTCATGTCACTGGTTGTTTCAGCAGTGCCTGAAAAATGACTCTGAAACTTTCCACAAATCTGAGATATACCAGTGAAAAGTAGAAATGTGTATCGAGTCGCCTGGACCCTCTTGGATGGAGCTTGCATGAAGAAGATTCTGTGGGCTGCATGTGGCTGAGTCGGGGGTAGAGGCAAGCTGGGAATGGTGCTATGTGAAAGCCAGGACAGGAAGAAGAAGCGGGGCTCTGGGTGAAAGGGGTGAGCACTGTACAAGAGGGAAGGAGCCGGGCTGCCCTTTAATTGGGCTGTCACAGGTGTGCAATGTGCCTGTGGGTGGAACAACGGCGTCTAGATCTTTTAACAAGACAAGTTTCAATATGTAGCCTTATCTGCTCACAACACTCATAGTTTTTTCTTTTTTTGTGGTACCAGGAATCGAAGTTGGGTCCTTGTGCTTGCTAGACAGGGGTGTGGTACCACTTGAGCTAAATCCCTGACACAACACTCATTTTTTTTAGGCATCTTTTAAAAGATATGTTAAGCCTTTAATTAACATGAAAATTAAGCATGAAGTATTTCAGGCACACAGATAGGGATTAAGAAGCTGATAAACATTCATATTAATGTCACTAAACTTAATAAATAATATATTCTAAATGTGGTTGAGACCTAGTTCTAAAAGTATCACCTTGAATATAATGTTTATTATTTCTACTTGCATTAGTATAATTTTATGGCATATGCAAGTATTTCATACAGTAATATTCTATATATTTTAAATTTTAATTAAAAATATGTACTTTCTGCAAAACTCACCCTTTTCCAATATTGTAGTTTAATAAAAAATTAACTATTTTAATAATTGTTGAATATCCTATTGAATAAATATTCCACAATTATTTCTTCCCTTTCTTGTTGGTGGGTGTACATGAGAATTTTTTCTTTTTTGAGTAAATCCTAAGTAGAAATTCTGAATCATAAAATTTATGTGTATAAAGTTTTCCTAGATAATTGTGTGTGTGTGGGGGTTATTATTTCTACTCTGCCCATTACTGCTTCTTTATGCATTTTCAGTCTGCAGGTGGCCTTTGTCTGTCTGACCCCTCAAAGCTCAGCTCTTGCTATCAGTCTGTGAGCCTACTCAAGTTGCATTTCTCCAGGAGAAAAGAAATAGTTCATACATATGCAAGAATGTAATTATGTAAATAATAAGTTCATTAGTGGTAATAAGTTCAACCTGAGCTGATTTTTATTAGAGACCTTTTGTGTGCGGAGCTGTCTGCTGAGTATTGGGATGCAACCAGGCTGGGGGCCCACACAGCCTCTTGCATTTAGCAGGCGGGTTTTTCCTGGTTTTCCAGGGATGAATAATCTGCGGCAGCTGCCGCTGGCAGTTCTGGTTCAGGCTGGATCCCTCTGCTGCAGAGCAGAGGTAGCATCTATACAGTAGATTTGCTGTCGCTGGGCCTAAAGCTCAAGCTCATACAGGAAAGGTGAGGAGGATAAGGGTCAGTCAGTGCTGTCTAAATGCATCAAAATGGACATGGATGTTCAAATAAGACAGACACTTTAAAGCCACTTAAAAGAAGACAACATTTGCTCAGTAATCCCTTGCTATAAACTCTTTATCCATGGTGCTGTTTGTGTTTTTCGTTTACTCAACATTAGACAGGGGTTCCTTTGTCTTTAACATGTGTTGAGTTTCACTGTTCGACTCAGATATCAGTTTTGAAAGGGATAGAGAACTTGCACTTATATTGCATGTGGAAATCAACAGAGAGTTCTGTACATTATATGCCCAAATAATCATTGATCAAGTTGTCTAACATGTTTCAGGCTTGAGCAAAACCTTAGGTCCATTTCCATTGAAAGGCTTCCAATGAGCCAATTTCATCTTGCCGGTTTCCCTAAGGGAAGAGGGTAACTTGTCTTTTCCGGAAATGAAATAGTCTCAGACTTTGAAATTCTAACTTGTGAACTAATGCCACATTTAAAAAGATGGGGCAGATACTCAGTATTTGGATTAATTCTTCCTTAAAGAAGCCCTTTTAAAGTTAAAAATAATGATACTGTACTTCTTTTTATAGTATTCCACCCACGTAGTATAATTTCACAGAAGTGCTTAATAACATACTTCAAATGTAGGCTGTCATATTAGATACATACCTTTTATTTTATAGCCAGAAGTAGTTGGATATTTGAGTCTTACATACTAAACATGATTGCAACATCTTTTGTTATAAAAAATGTTTGAAGGAGAGAAATGTGTAGACAGTAGATAACAGAAATCAGCTATAAAGTGTGTGAATACAATGTTCCTGATTTTTTGACAGAAAATTTATATTTTCTATCAAAATAAAGATGTATTTTGGAATCAAAAGGGAAGCAATAACTAAATAGAGGAACATATTTGAAAACTGGAGCTACTGGAAAATCTTATCCAGAAGCAAGCCTGATTTTTTTTCTAAGTTTTAGGGCCATTGTAAAGTTCTGAAGTCCAATTTTGTAAAAGACTGGCCCCATAAGTCTTCTTGTGTGTTAGGTTTTAGATGTATATAGATCTTTCTCATGTTTTCCAAAACTGCTCCCTATCTGCTGATTGCTACCCCAAATGTCTACAGTCCATTCATTCTGCTGCTTTTTCCTTTGCAGGGCTGAAAGTCGAAACTAGAGACTTGCGCAGGTCAGGTAAACACCACGCCAGACTCGTACTACTCCTGGATCTAAAGTTCAGAGTGATGCTTCCTCAGAAGTGTACAACACAGCAATTTAAATTTGAACAAAGTTCTCCATTACTGATAACCAGATCCCTAGTTAGAGAAAGGAAAAGGTGAAGGAGAAGGAAAAGAGACATATTAGACATGGAATAACCAATCAGAATATAAATTTGTCTATTGTTATTTCTTTATACATATTTATTTATAACTATATATATTACAATAAATAATTATTAAAATGATAGATGGTTCTCTTCTAAAATGATAATGGAATAAATAAAAAATTTAAAGTTGTATGTATGAAAGAGATCTTATGGGGTGGATACTTTTCCTTAGGAAAGGAAACTGTACTTTTAACATTGGCTATGTCCTTGGTCTCCTATTACTAGTGATTTCCTTAGTATATTCTAGTCCTAAGAGTCATTCTGGACACTACAGAATTCTCTAATGGATATTCTCTGGAAAAGACAGAGCACCATTTCTTTCTGCAATAGACAAAAATCAAAACAACTACTCTTTATAGATTGGAGACTTTGTTAAAGTGCAACTCAGTGTTGTCTATAGCAATTTCATTATACCTTGGTATAAATATAAGGAATAGTATTACATCACTTTCATCACTGTAATTAGTATGTTTTTATATAATTAGTAGATGAATTAATTAGTACAGTATATGATACATGAGAAATGGCTGATATCAGTTGTATAATTGACACAACTGACATACAAATATCCTTAAATGCTGATCAGATAATGAGAAATTTAAACTTGAACTTTCTATAAAAAATAACCCGAGCTGTGTCAAGTTTTCAGAAAATCTATCCTAGAGTATATGTTCCAGCCAAAGTGCATTGGTTGCATCAACCACAGTTTAATTGCCTATTGCATACAAACTTTTTTTTTCATGATTGACTTTGTGTTTTTTTGAATCCAAAAATTTATTTTATTTTTAAAATATTATTGGTACAATTTAGGTATACATAATGATTATATTTGTCATAAGGAATTTGTACCTCTACAGGATGTATCTTGATTATGCTTTTCCCCCATTCCCTTTCCTTCCCTTCAATCCTGCTTATTTAGAAAACCCTCATTTGCATTTTCCTATCTTTTTTTTTCAGTTTTTCTTTTTCCTTCTTTCCTTTCCAACCCCTCTAGTTCCTCCTCCTTTTTGAATAATTTTTTTCTTGTTTCACAGTCTATTATATATCTTGTTCCCTATTTTCACTTTTTTTGTCTTATACCAGGAAGACAATGTGATATTTGTATTTATTTCACTTAAAGCATAGCTTTAAGAGCAAGCTTCCATTTATGCAATACTCCCCAAATCATTCCTGGAAGCAAGTATTACTCTGATGCCCAAACCAGAAAAGGTCCCAACCAAAAAACTGCAGGCCGATCTTCCTAATGAACACTGAAGCAAAAATCCTCATTCTGGCAAACAGAATTTAAGAAATAACCAAGACAATTATACATTATGATCAAATAGGCTTTATCCAAAGAATGAAGAAATTGTTTCAAAATATGCAACTCAATAAATGTAATACATGATATTTACTTTGAGTTTTGAAAGATACTTCTCATTGTCATGGAAGCAATGGTTTGGCTTTGGGAATACAAGGAAGTAGTATTAAATTTTCTACAGAAGATAATTAAGCATGCACATTAATGTCATCCCAAGTATTAAGATTTGGAGAAAGTACATGAATAAAAATAGCGTGACTAGTCACATTTAGGAATGTTTGTGTGAAACCCAGTGTGTTGGAGAATGACTTTAGAAAAAGTGCTAGCATTTCAGTGATCCTTGGACTTGGGCTACATTAAGGAAAGCTGCAGGAATCTTGAGTTATCCAGAGGAATTGGCTTTTTCTTTTACTTTGATTGTGGATATACAGGTTCAAATAACACAACGATCTTAGAACTTTCCAGGGTAATATTCTTATCACCACAGGTTACATAATTTTGTTTTGTTTTGAGAGATGGTAAAGTGAAAGGTAAGTGTGGGTTGTTTTTAAGAGTTCATGGTTATATTAATAGATTGAAAAGAAGTTGCAAATTGTCCATCTCTAATAATTTACAAAATTAGCCAAAGTAAACAACAAATACTAGAAAAAAGTTATTGACAGGAAAGAGACAGAAAAGGGGCATAATTGAACACATTCCACTGCTACCATCAGTATCAACAAAATTTGACACCTGAGATAGAAATCTGTTCAAGTGCATCTGTCCGGGTTCAGAACACTTAATGAAGAAACTACTTCCTGGGATCTTCCAATCATTAAAGCATGAAGCACTAGTGATTAACAGAAAGCTATTTTCTAGGGGGAAGAAGGGAAAGAAACTGGGTTAGTTGCATCATGTGAGAACAAGATCCACGGGAGAGGTGACACCTGGCAGGAGTTGTGACAGCACAAGAATGTAGCTGCTGCAAGGCCATGACAGAGCAGGGCAGAAGTGGGGACACACACCTTGTTTTTTCTTTCTTTCCGTATTCCAGTCTCATGACAGTTTTTCACACTGCTGGAACCCAACTGAAAGCCAGGAGGAAAGGGGCTCTGACAACAGTGAAGTACACATGTGGATGAATTCAGGGTCAAAGGTCACAGACGGAACATCTGAAATAGACCTGTGGGCATGGAAATGGTCAGAAGCAACAGCATCAGCATCATCTCATGTATTTCATTCTCTGTAAAAAAAAGAATCTTTTACTGAGTTAGTTCAAAAAATAAGTTTAAGAGCATTGTAGCTGGAGAATTTTCTTTGCAATTTGCAAATCCTTCATTAGTCATTCCTCTTATCTTTATGATGAAGGGAGAATCAGAATTCAGCTCTTTCCACAGGAAGAAAATAACTTTGAATCCTTTATATATAAAATCTCAAGGCAGAAATTATAAATTATTCCTGTTTCTCTCCATAATCTTATATATTTCTCTTCCATAAAGATTTGCAAGCCTTTTTTGTTTAAAATTTAGTGAGTGAGCAAGAGCTTTTGTAGGCATTGATTTTCCACAAAAGATTGGGCAGTGCTGCTTACAATCTTACAGTACAGCTCTCAGCAGTGTGCTGAATCCCACGTGCTTTCTGACACAGCTCCAATGAGTGCACAGCTGGCTCAGAGGTGTAGAAGGCTGCTGAATCGCCTTGTTTCTATGGGAGGTGAATTCTAAAATGACCTCTAGCCCTTGAGCACAGAAGGAACATGTAAATATACTGGATTATCACCCTCCCGATGATTAGGTCATGCGATCTCCTACAGTTAGATTTAAAACAGGAACTTATTCGGAGTCCACCTGGCTGACTCAATCAAGCCCCTTTTGAGGACTGAGTACTTTCTGGAAAGGGATTCAGAGTCTTGGAAATTTAAAGCATGAGAGGATCAGACATACAGAAGATTCTTTATGGTAGACTTTAGGCATTAGAGGGTTACATGGTGAAGAGTAAAGACGAGCTTGTAGCAATTATGTGCATATTCCTGTCAGTGAGGAACTGGAGACCTCAGTCCTACAGCCACAGGAGACTAACTTTACTACCACCATAGAGTTTAGGAGCAACTCCGAGCTCTGTTATTAGTGTGGCTGGCTGAGTGCTTGATTTCAGTAGAGAGAGAACCGGAGCTAGAACCCCTCAGGGCTATGGGGGATTCTGACTTCTAGGATTCTGAGCAGATAAGGGGGAGTTGTTTTAAATCACTAAGTTAGTATTGATTGTTTTTACAGCAATAGAAACTAAATCAGAGTCCAAATTTGAATTTTCTAGGTTTAAGAAATGCTACAACAGCAGCCAAATAATTACAGTGGGACCTAAGGAGTAGTCTCTGTCCTTGCTGCAACAAAGTCACTGATGGACGGTGTGATTCCTATGGACATCAGCTGCCTCTGCCATGAATGAAACATTGGGATAAGATGTAGTCTGGTTCACAGAGTCCACTCTTCTATGATGTCTCATGCCACTTTCCCCGATCACTGACAAAGTAAATGCTGCAGCTAGAAGTCAGATTTCAGTCTCTGCCTGCAGCATGGAAGGCAGGAGGGAGTGTAATTGCTGGGAGTGATGCTGTCTCTCTTCTGAGATAAATGGAGGTCTCTTGGCTCAGCGTTCCGAGCCTTAAAATCTATCCAAATCTCTTGACACTGTTGGGAGATTCATGGATATCTATCTCTTACAAGTTAAGAGTGTCACATTACAGGACAGTCATCTCAAGCAGTCTCATCCTTACTTTATTTTCTTTGAAACAAAACAAAAAAGGCTAAATTGTCCCAAACAAGAAAATAAAAACATGTTGGTTGATCTAAGCATGATGTCCTGTCTCTGCTTCATGGCAGACTAAATATGCAATTTATTTCCAGTGGAAGATTCTTTCTTCATCACTCTAGTATGAAAATGGGCAAAACACTCTGCTTCCCAGCTCAGCGCCAAGAAAGAGTGCTGCAGCCCTATTTCTGGTGATGCTCCAGAAGCCAGGCTGCCTGATCCTCAGTGCGCTGGCCTTGCTGCAAATTAATGGATATTAATGATTAATGGCGCTTAGGGATTCCAGTCTTCCTACAAAGCTTGGTTGAAATTCTAAATTATGACATGTTTATACCTACGTTGCTGTGATTTGGAACACTGATTAATCTCCAGATTTTAAGAAAACTCTTAGGATTTGCTTTATTTATTCCTTTTGTTATTTTTGAAAATAAAATGTTGTTTTCTTAAATTTTAGAATTAACTCAGGTCCGTTTTAGAGATGCTTTTTAATAATTCAGACAAACACTTAAAAATTCCACAGTTTTAATCAGAGTAAAGTCAGTACTACATTTTTCATGTTTTTTTGGAATACTTTAAAAATACATACATTTATTTAAATGTGGTGCAGTTGGGCCCACTCAGGGGCTGCACGCTCTGGAATAAACTGTCCTTCCACTGCCATGCTTCTGCTGTCACTGATTTCAGGCACTTCTGACCTAAATCTCAAATGATACTGACTTTTCCTAACTGCTTTTATTCAGTCACATGTTCTCTTTACATATTGTAGTAAGTAACTTTTAAATTCTTAAACATATTGGAGTAGATGACTTTCTATTCTGGCAGCTGTTCTGCTGTTTGCCTCTCTCCATTCACTCAGTATAGAGAATATTGTGTCCATAAATGTTAATCTACATCACTGTTTTGTTTTAGTTTTTTGAGAAAGGGTCTTGTTTTGTGGTTCAGAGTGGTCTTGAGCTTAATCTCAAACTCAGCAATCCTCTTGCCTCTGCCCCCTGAGTTCTGGGATTACAGGTGTGAGCCACCATACCCCCACCGTGATCGGTGGTTCTGATTGCTGATGGAGTCTCCACATCCAGCATTCTTGTGTGTGGTTACCAAGGATCAAATCCAGGACTTTGCACTTACAAGGCAGGCACCGGAACCACTGAGCTAAATCCCTGGCCCATCAGTTTTAAATGTAGCATATTACTTTTGAGATACTGGTAATATAATTTGTTTTACCAACTCTTGTGTTGTTAAACAATTTTTAGTTTTTTACTATGATAACCAATTATATCTTATTTGGGGATATTTTCATCTTTGCTTGATTATTTTTGTGGCATAAACTAGTAAATATGAAATTCCTGAACAAATTACTGTAATGAGGAATAGTAATTCCTCATTTTTTCCCTTGCTCCAACTTCTAACATTTAAAAAAATTTTAGAGAGTACGTGTATGCAATGCATAATGATTATATTCATTCTGGGAGTTAGTATATCTATAGAACGCATTGTTTTCCCCCTACCTTTTTTCTTCCTGCCCCCATTTCCCTTACCATTTAAACATTTTCTTCTTGATTTCAAATATTTATCATCCACTGTGGTCCTTATTTGTGCCCATGCTTATAATAGCACAATTTGTAATAGCCAAATCTTGGGCACAGCCCAGATGTAAATAACAAGAGCACTTTTTCTTGAGTGGGTTTTAGATTCAATTTATTGAGAATCTACAGGGTTCATTCTTAATTCTAAAGTGCTCAACAAAAATCTCAGGTGTGCAGTGGAGAGCTTTTGGAAGGTGTTTGGATGGTAAGGGTGTTACCATCATCAACAGATTAATACACTAATGTGCTAAAAGCTGAGTATGCTGTGAGGAGGAGAGGCCGGTTGAAGGGTTGTCCCTGAGGGCAGGACTTGGAGTATAAGTCTCTTCTCTGACTCCTGTCTGCTCTCTATTTCCTGGCTGCCTTGAATAGAACTGTTTTCATTCCACCGTGTCCTGTCCTCCTCCTCCAGCTATACTTCTCTAGAGTCTGCTGACTAAACTAACCTTTCTCAAACCGCCATCTAGTGTGACATTTTTCTTCTGTAAGGTGTGTATGTCAGATATTTGGTCGCATCAGTGGAACCAAAAGGAACAAAGCAAGAAGAGAAGTAGCACAACATGCTTGTAGACAGCCACACCTACTGAAAGCACATATTAAATGCTTAAAATCTAAAACTTTCTATTTTTCTATCAATAAACAGTGCTCAGTAAATGCATATTAAGTAAAGATTTTCAGAAATTTAAAAAATGATGACACTTTTATGTTAAGACACATAAGGTGTAACAACTTGTCCATTATAGAAGTTCGACATTAAGTAGTAATCCAGCGTGACAGGCATGCAGTAGAGTGATCATGAAGAGATGAAACTGAGGTCAGAGGCTTCTCATTTGTCTCTATAATGCCCATACCTATCACAAGAGCTAGTGTTTAATCACATCCAATAGATATGTAGCAAATGAATAGTCTTAGAATGAACTCACAAGTGAGACAGTAGAGCAGTGTTGGCAACTAGAACAAAATATTGGCATGCTTGAATCAGAGGTGAGGTATATCATGAAATTTGTCAATAAAAGTAATCAAGATTCCAAGGTTTTCAAATTTAAAATGAACAAGGGAAATATTCAGACAATAGAAAAGCATCACTTTTATTTATTTGCATTATTTTATATTTTCTTTGGCTTAGGATTCTAGGGAAAGCATTATTAAGAATTGCCCATAATCTTCAGAATATCTTTTTTTTTTTATTCTGAAGTCCTTCTTCTGAATATTTACCTTGGGAATGCGTTGCACATGTCTTCTCAATATTATGTGTCCATATTATGGACCCATGGTAAAGAAATTATTTGTTCTACTGAAATATATCCTTTACATACCACAAGAGCTTTTAAAATATTCTTTGTACTGTTGTTGATTAACTAGAACTTTCAGAAAGTTTCATTTTTGTTTTAAAACTACCAGGATTTGAGATAATATACTAGCTGATTAATTTTCTGGGTCATCTGCAAGAGAATAGAGTATCTTAAACTATTACTGAATAATGGCAGCTATAAAATATTATGATATAATGGTTAATCTTGATTGTGTCAACTTATTTGGTTTGAAATCTTCCCAAGGTATTAGTGAAACATATTTCTAGGAGTGTCTGGGTAAATCATGAAGGTATGACATTGATATTATTGCAATCTGAGTGAAAATACACCTTCCTTCTTTTACATTGTGGCTATCAGGAATTTCAATAATGGGAAAATAATTAATTATACTCTTTAAAATACTCAGTAATAATATTTTCTAAGTCATCTATTTGTACATTTAAATAATCAAAATAATTCACATAGCAAAGACATTCAAAGCAGTAAAAAAATAAGCACTGTGCATGTTTAAAAGTAGTTGATGCAGTTTCTGAAGATAATTTTGTGAATTCTGAATGAATATTAAAGACTGTAAGTGTTATCAGCTCTATGCATAATGCTCTATTATCAGCTCTATGCATAATGCTCTATTGATACTCCTTTGAAAAGAACAATACTCATTTAATGGTTGGATCATAGCTCAACAGACTTCTGCTAGCTCCTGGAACTGCATGTTGCTGTAATGTTCCTGGTTGATTTACTGAGTGGTTGTAGCTAGAGAGCAGGGAGAAGGAGGTTGAAGACTATGCTGAGCCAGTTACTGCTGAAAAGCACTGAGCTACAGCAACCAAAACAAGACATGAGATCATTGAAATTGTCTTATGTTTCTTCCAATGATCAGATATCTGTATGATCCAAATTTATATCATATGCCATCTACACTTTTCATTCATTCATCCTTTCACTTTATTCAACGAACAAGAGCACCTGCGATGGCCCAGCACTGTCAAAGGTACAAGGAATTGTCCAAGAGCAAGTAGGAAATCGTTCCTGGCATCCCAGAGGTAATCCTTACTGTATTCTGTATTTCTGTGATGACAATTAATGCCACTATTTGGAATTGGGGCATATTTCACCTGACCAGTAGACAGTATTTTGATGTCAGTCTTAATGTCTAATTCATGGAGATCTCTCCCATTGGATTTATTATAATGCTGTACAATCATATGACAACTGAATATGATGAATGAATGAGTAAATGAAAGGATGAATAACATCCTTCTGGTCCATTATGATTGAGTTCTGTAACGTAAGTTTTGCCCTTTTACATGTTACATAACAAATCTGCCTTGATCATTGTGGAGTAGAGTCATGTCTGATATGTGGGCACCAAGCATGATGATGGTATTTTTCAGAAATCCAAAGTGTTTCTGTGGGATTATAGAACATGTTTTTATAATCTCACATAAGTGAATCAAGGTTGAAAAAAGAAATGAATTCAAAGCGATAGTTTCTCCCAGTGAACTTAAACTGCACTTAGAGGAGGCCAGCAATGCATGTGAGGAAGGAAGAGGATTTGGCAGCACGGGAAGTTTTTTTTAACTTCCTTAAATACGTCTTTATGCCTAATAATGATGGAATCAGAAAAAGGTAGAAACTGTCTCTATACTTTATGTTGAAAAAGAATTTTTTATGTGAGTAAATTAGTTTGGAAAAAACATTCTACATAGGTAAATAATTCTGAAAATTGAGAGGAATATGTACAGTATTTAGGGAAAAAGGAAAAGAAAAGTTCTGTTGGTTATGTCTTTTGCTGAGGTGCTTTAAAGGAGATGCCAATTTAAATTGGTTATTCCTCTCTTTTACCTTCTTCACAGTGTGTGCACGTGTGTGTGTGTGTGTGTGTGTGCGCGCGTGCGCGTGCATGCGCATGCATGTGCCTGCATATAATGTTGAACCCAGGGAGTACCAAGTTATATCTGTAGGCCATTTTTTTTTTGAGAAAGGGTCTTGCTCAGGCTGACCCTGAACTCATTATGTAGCCCAAGTTATCCTCTCACTCACAGCAATCCTCATGCCTCTGCCTCTCAAGTGATGAGATCACAGGCGTGAGCCAGTATGTCTGGACCATTACTTATATTGAGATAGAATCTCATTCATTTGCCCAGGCTTCACTCAAAGTTGTGGCTTTTTTGCCTCAGCCTCTAGAGTAGCTGGGGTTATACTCACTCACTGCAATGCCTTTGGTGATTCCTTTTTGTTTCTTGATCAGAGCTATTTTTCTTACAATATTCTCATACATGATCATTTAAGTACAGGGAGTTTTATTTATCGCTTAACTCTACAATATATTTCAGTTTCAAGGGTATGAGGACAATGGAAAGAGAATTTACTTCAGTTGTATGGGTCCATGAACTTAGAGGCAAAGTCAGCGAGATATTCAAATGAAGTACAGCTTCATATCTACAGAGCTCAGATTCAGCCTTCTTTTGAAGAGGTGGGTCAGTAGCATCTGGGGAAGTTGTACCTGCCTCCTGAGTGCTGGGATTACAGGCATGCACCACTGTGCTCAGAGGAAGGTAAATTTTTGATTTGCTACTGTACTTGGATTGTCTGAAAATTAATTTATTCTCTTTCTTCTCTTGTGAATTGGCTGGTGCTTTAGTCTGAATTCTGAGAGCAGAAAACTGTACTGAGCCATCACATTCTTGTTCCAGCAGCCAAAACTCCTTATAGAGTAACCACCCTGGACTCTAATGTGTAAACTTGGCCAAAATTTTGTTTGTAGCAGAGAGAGAGTGATAGAACTGGCTGTTTTTTACACCCTCAGGCCAGATGTCCAGACCCTCTCTAGCCTTATAACAAAAGTAAATCAACCTCTATGGAGGAGAATCTCCAGGAGAATCTCTTTCCTTTTTACTATAAGCTTATTGTACATTTTAGGTATACTTCCTCTTTCCATATGGTCTACTCTCATTTATTGTCTCAGTGTAACACCATTTCTTTTGAGAGAAATACATGAGAAGGAGATGAGAGAGAATTCTAATTCCAGCCATGGGATCCAGAGCTCAGAAAGCCTTCATACACACACAAGTACAATCTCCCAGCTCTGGCTCTTTGGTAGTAATATCCCACGTGGCAGTGCAGTAGCTCAGTGTGGACCATGCAGAGTGTTGGTTTATTCTTCTTTATGTTTTTATTTGTTGTGGTGAAGAAACAAATAAGAAGAACTTCCTGGTTTCACAACTTTGTGGGCAAATATTCAAAGGAAAAGATGTATGCACTTTTCAAACATAAATAATAATTTTCAGGGGTAGAAAAGCCAGAATTCTGTAAAAATTCCAGGAAAAAGTTAACTTTTGAGAGGGAAAGGGATCTGCTGAATGCGCTTGACTTTGTCATCTGAACACACTTTTGCAGACTGGAACAGCTGAGTGCACGTTAGCAGTTTCGGGGTAGCCCTCACATACAGGCATGTACATAGTTCTTAAGACACAGGATAAAACATAGACATCTACATTTCTGCATCTGACTTATTTCACTTTACATGATCTCTCGGTTCCACCCAATTTTCTGAAAACGACAGGACTTCATTTTTTATGACTGAATAATACTTTTCTGTGCATAGACACGTTTATGCTGCATTGTTTGCTAGGGAGCTGGGTTGTTCCTGGAGCTTAGCAATTTTGAATTGCACTACAGTAAATACAGGTAACCAGTTGCCCCTGGAGCACATGTTGACCTTAATTCATCTGAGGAAATACTGAGATATGACAGAGCTGGATTATAGGTCAGCTCTGCTTTCACTTCTTTGAAGAACTTCCACAGTGATTTCCATAGTGGCTATCTTACCTGACTGTCCTATTCACCTGGTCCCATTTCTTCACTTGCACCAGTCTTCAGCATGCATATATCTACTCATGCTCAATAGAAGCCTTTCTGATTGGGGTGAGGTGGAATCTCAATGTAGATTTGATTTGTGTTTCCCTGAGACCTAACGGTGCTGAATGTTCTTTTACGTACTTATTGGACATTTGTACTTTATCATAGGCCAAATCAAAGGAAAAACTTTAAAAAAATGAAAATGGAAAGGATATTGCTAGAGAAATGGAAGGACAAAGAAGAGAAAGAGCAAGTCACAAGTATAGAAATGATGAAAGACTGTTATATTTAGGTACCCAGATGTCAAACTGAATCCCATTACATTACTGTGTATGACTAATAAGAGTCAGTAACAAAGAAAAAGAAAAAGGGACAAGGAGAAGCGAAGGAGGGAGAAAAGAGAAGGAAAGGGTATCAATTTCTCATTTACAAATTCTTCACTGTATATGACGCCTAGAGAAATTTCAAAGCTGTTATTGTTTTATTATACTTCCTGTTTTCATGTTCCTGAATACCGAGGAAGTGGATTTATATTCATATTATAGTAGTCACTCCATTATCTCATGTTTTCAAATGTTTAGATTGCAGAAATTATCAAAACAGTAATTATTGTGTAAATTAATAGTGACTTGAATTTTGCAAGGGTAAGTTTAGTTTACTAAGCTTTTCTTAAAAATTGATTGTTTCCAAGAATCCATAAAAATAGCAATTTATATTGTATTTCCATGGCGTTAAGATAGCAAAATCCCTTGTTGTAGGATTTCTTAATGCAGTGACTTGACATTTTTCTTAGAGACCTCACGTAGTGTGCAATGCTTTTTATTTGGTATGAATGCAATTCTTCCACCTGACTTTGTTAAAGTTTTATATTTCATCAACATTTTTTCGTGGCAAAGGTCTCCTTTTGGTGTACTGTACAAAATGGAAAACACTGCTTCCAAAGTACATTGAAATCGTCACCTTTAAAGAGAGAAAGTTGTTTATAATTTTTCATGACATTTCTCTAACCCTGGCCTATCTTTCTCGCTTCACCTCTCACCACTAGGTCTGTGCTGAAACCATGATCAAATACTTGTATTCCTTGTTTTCTTTTTATTTCTAATTGTATTACTTGCTTTTTCTGTAGCACCCTTCCTTCCTGCCAAACTCTACATCCTTAAAGACTTCTCTCTTAAACAGGAACTACTCAATCAGGACCCTAGTTCCTGTTCCTTCCTGTATTACCCATATGCTTTTTACTGTCCATTGAAATAGTTTTCTCAACTCACATTTTAGTCATTTTTTTAACCCAAGTATTTCCTCTGTGTACTGTGAGCTTCTTGAGGTTGATATATATGACTCATATTTTCTAACAGAATAACAGAATACTATTATCCCATCTAAATATTAGAAAGAATTCTTTTTTTGCTTTCAAATATTCAGTGTTCAAACTTCTGATTATCTCAGACGTTTTAAAAGAATTATGTATCTTGATCCATAGATTCCAGTTGATTGATGTATTTCTTAAATTTCTCTTCCATAACTTACTCTTCTCTTTCTTTTTCTTTAATCTTAATCTTAAATCTTTAATATCTGTGTACTCTCTGAAGGTCATATTATATTCTGTTTCCCTTGTGCTTTGATATTTTCATCTATCCTTGGGTTTATCCCTGCGTACATTTTTAGTTCAAACACAGAAACTCAGACTTTCTTAAAAGAAATCTAACCTATTCATATCCGATCTTTCTCCATAAGACAAGAAAGTTAATTTTTCAGTTTTAGTCTGTGTACATTTTTAGTTCACACACAGAATTTCCTCTCTGTCCTATCCTCTTTGAAAGACAAGAAAGCATGCATTTGTTTTCAAAGGTGAAGGAGTCCTGTTTCCCCAAATTGCCACCATATTGGTATAGAATTTTATTTCTTAATTATTTGTTTAACACACATGCCTATACATACCCAGTATCAAATTAGCAATATTTTTCCAATGATTGCCTTGTTCATCATTTTCTTGTTGATCACTTCTTTACAGATTAATTTTTCTTCTTACTAAAATTATCTCCCAGTAATACTTTTAAAGAAGGTAGGTATAAACTTTTTTTTTTTTTTTTTTTTTTGAGACAAGGTCTCACTTTGTAGTTCAGGCTGGCCCTGAGCTCACTATGTAGCCCAAGAGAGCCTGGAACTCATAGCAACCCTTTTGCCTCTGTCTCCCAAGTGCTGAGATTACAGGCCTGCATCACCACACCCAGCATTGTGGTATGTGGTACTGATTGCTGATGATGTTGTATGTGGTTACTGGGGATCGAACTAGGGACCTTGCATTTGCAAGGCAGGCACCAGAACACTGAGTTAAATCCCCAGCCCTAAACTTTCTGTCTGAAAATTCTCTTAATGAGTGGAAGGAACTAAATGGCTAATTATTCCATAGTCCCTAGCAAGATAGGGCCCCCATCTCTTTTTCTTCATCCTTTCTGTTGAGCCTAAACTGACTATCTAACAGCTACTTAGTCTCTGTCTTACAGTTCCCAAGTTCTCCTCCATAGGTAACATGCCCTGAAAACTCTCCATGCCAAATGTAAAAAAAATGTTAAAAAAAGAAACAAAGCATATATGTATAGGGGGTGGGGAGTTGTAGAGTGGGTAGGGGAAATGGATAAAAATGAGAATTAACTCATGTCATACACTGGTACATATTCCCAATGCTGAGTGTGGTTGTGATACGTATATAAATGTACTGATAAACAATTCAATTTAAAAAAAGAAAAAAAACCTCTTCATGCCTCCTGAGAATTCGAACAGTGAGCAGTTCTCAGAATACACTGGGTTGTTGACTCACTTTCATCAATCAAACATGTGAATTCTTTACGCTGTCTGCTCTCCAGCAGAACAGCTTCTTTGAACTGTTCTCATGTTGTGATGGTTTTAACAAAGGCTTATGCTCACAGCTTCTACTTACATTTTTTCTTTTTTCTTTCTCCAACTTATCCTCCCTGTTAAGTAACAGCTGGGTTTAATATTATTCTCCCTAATAATTCTGAATATTTTACTCACCTATTTAATAGCACCTAGCCTTACAAAAGAGACATCTTTTTTCTATGGTGGTCATTCTGTATTCTGGGGCTGACCCTTTTCCTGTTTCCAGAGCTTCCTGTGATGGTTGTGGTTACATTTCTGGCTTACTGTGTAGTTCCTTTTTTTTTTTTTTTAGGTTTTTTGAGACAGGGTCTCGCTTTGTGGTTCAGGCTGGCCCTGAGCTCAGCCTCAAACTCACATCACAATCCTCCTGCCTCTGCCTCCCGAGTGCTGGGATTACAGGCGTGAGCCACCACGCCCGGCACTGTGGTATGTGGTACTGGTTGCTGCTGGGTGTGGGTCTCCACACCCAGCATT
>PVIR01002552.1:15000-28673 GCA_004026965.1 Petromus typicus | reverse complement strand
CTGCAAGACAGGCGCCGGAACCACTGAGCTAACTCCCCGGCCCCTGTGTAGTTCCTTTTTAAGAAATTCCATAATTTCTGGTTCACAAAAAATATTTTCTCTGTTTTGCAAAAATCCCAAAGTACTTATCAATTTCCTCAAAAATACATCTTTCCAAATCTCTCAGAATGATTTGGTATGAAAGAGGGAGATTTCAGGATGTGCACACAGCGAAGATACAGCCGTTTTTGTTTATATGTTTGGATGGGTCCGTGGAGAGCATTTCTTTAGTTTGAATTTTAGCATATCTGTTTCCTTTAGACTCAAAATAATTGCACACAGGGCGTTAAATGTCTCCCTTTCTCCTCTCCTCAGTGGTGCTGCCAGCTTTCTTTGCCTGTGTAGGGGCCCTGTGCTGTGCACCTGTGTGGACACCCCCCGGGGTTGCTCCGGTGCGAGGCACCCACAGGAGACCCGAAAGTGGGAAGAGACTGAGTAAGACTCAGCTCGGGAATCTTACTTCCGGGCTCTGCGTTCTGCGTCTCACTCCCGCACGCCTGAACCTCGTGCTCGTCCGCTCTGAAGACCGCATATTATTCCAGGCAGTCCTGTACATGCCAGTGGCCCTTCCTCCTTTGATTCTTTCGGTCTGAGGCTGGTAATGGTTTCTGAGGCTGTTACCACGGGGAACTATATTTTCTTGCCGGTTTCTTTGCACACTGCCCTGCGCTTACATGTTAGCCCTTCATCCTTTTGCTAAATCCTGCTCAAATCACTAGGTTCAGTATCATTTATTTTTACTCTGGATACTGACTAAAATAAAAACAAAAGCAAACAGGAGTGTATGAAGCAATAAAGCAAACAGATAACTTAATTCTATAGCTTGGTCTTTTTGGCGTTTCATAACAGAAAGACTGTAAGTGAAGAAAACTTATTTTAGTTAAAGGAAATGTGTCACAGAGGGAAAGTTGTTAAAACAGTACATGTTCTACGAGTGCAGATGTAAAGCATCTGGTAAATTCTTCCCACGTCCCCGTTCTCGCCGCTGAGGATTCCTGGGCGGAGGGAGAGAGGCCTCGTGGATCCAGCTGTTTGCACAGCACAGGGCGGGGTCCTGCGGACATCCCCATGCTCGGAGTTGCAAAGGGCCGTGGGGAGCAGCTAGCGCAGCCACGGAAATTCAGAGAATGGCATCATATGGAGGTTAACCTGGGTTTAATATGTGAAGCAAACATTTAAAAGTCACCCCAGATCGCACTTATTCAGGATGCTGATAGAAAAGTTCAATGGTTAACATGTGCTACAGATTTTCTCAGCGGCATGTTGGAGAATAGCTAACGTGGCAACAGGTAGCATTCTCTGAGTGCTCACTACCTGTGAGAGAGTGTTCAAAGCTCCACATATTCCAGCCCTTACCTGCCTCATTTTATAGAGCTCCTGCCTAGCAGTGTGCAGCGGGGCCTGAGGAACTCTGTTTATTTCAGTTTAACTGGAGAGGAGAATAAGGCGAAGAAAGGTTAAAGGACTTGCGTGTCATTATAAAGTCATTAAGTAATGAAGCCAGAATTCAAACCTGAGCACTTTAACGTGGTCTTCCACACCACGTTTCTCTTCTTACAGCATGTATACAGACAAAAAAGCAAATGTAGATTTTGGAAATACTGTTGTGCTTCTAACAACAAACATACGGGTTGTTCCATGTGATTAAATAGACCACATCACTTTAAACGATTGAGTCATATGGTGGTACCAATATTTGTTTACTCAACTTCATTGTTACATATTGATTTGCTAGTCTTAGCAAATTATTGATAATAATTATTTTCATCTTGACTTTCATTGATCATCTCTAACTCATAAATTTTCTTAAGCTTAATGGTATCATCTGTAAAATGGTGAGACCTCACCATTTGAATGACTATTGCAAGTTGAAAGACTAAATATGTATAATTTTAGATATTAAGTTATTATTTAATAGAATGTTAGATGTTGCTGTTTGAGAAGTAGGGCATTATGATTTGGATTTTCTCCATTTAGCTTATCATTATATACTTTGCAATATATAAGTGTACTGTATAGTAAGGAAAATAAATGGACAGATTTTCTAAGGCAAACTACTCATTGAAAGACATAAAGGCTGAAATACGCTGTCTCTTCTCTCCCCCAAATGGCTTCATTGATTAGTAACAATCTATGCTGAGTTTGTGGAGCTCTTCATCCATCAGTTGTGATGTCCTGTATCATTTTCCTACTTGTAAATATTTTATACTCCATGCCAATGGCAAATGATTTCACAGGTACTGATGAGTCCTTCCTCTTAAATAAATGTGACAACTTCCCTCTCATTGTTTTATATTTATCACCAAAGCTTGTGTTAGAATATGAGTTATGGGTATAATCAATGGAGAGATGCTCTTTGAAAGAACTATCTCTATCATCTTCTGACAACCTTGTGACAATCTAGTTTGATACCTTCATTCTGGGAGGATTAATACATGGGTACCTATACTGTACTTTGTGGAGCTTTAAACACGGCTGTAATGGAGGTATGCTAGCATCATTTTACTCAACAGGAAACTAAGTAGGGATATTCATCTTTAAATTATAATTCTAGCTGTACCATGGAATTATAGATATGTATAACCATATAATCCAGTCTTTATTTCTTGGATTCTGCAATGCAACTATTTTCTCCATAAATCATATGATGTCAAATGACTTTGCAAAATCTTATGTGTGAGCATGTCATATGTGTGTGTGTGTGTGTGTGGGAGAGAGAGAGACAGAGACAGAGAAAGAGTACATTTCAAGCCGAGCACCTTCGAACACACTCCATCAATTAAAAGAATTGCTGATTTAAGGAAACAAATTTTATATATATGGGGGGGTGGTAGGGTGGGTGGGGCTATGGGAAAAAATGAGAATTAAGTTGTGTCTCATACTGGTACAAATCCCCATTATGGAGTGCAATCATGATGTGTATATTTAATGTACCAATAAAGATAATTTAAAAAAATTTTAACTACAAAATTATTGTTCAAAGAAATTGCTGTGCAAAATTCTGAAAAATAAATAAATAATCACCTCAAAAAAAAAAAAGAACTGCTGATTTGACATAAATATTAATGAAGGAACACGATGCGGTGCTCAAGATATTTCTTCTTTTATTTAAAATGGTAGCTATCACAACACATCATACCACGAATCAAGACTTTAGAATCACATTAAAACTTTTTAAAACATCTTTAGATAGGCACAAAACATGAAACATGCTGCAGGAACGCAAATACAGCTCGATACCAAAGCCTCAGTGCATTCTCATCACGAAAACCAACAAGAAACACAAATCGGCGCAGGAGTCTCCTTCCCTCCAGCAGCGGTGGTCCTGACTGCTTTAATCAATGATTTCTTTCTTTGCGGCCCACATCCCGGGTTTCACAATTTCACAGAAAACTGTGCTCTCTTGAGAAATTATCATTGATTCCTACTTCTGAGGGAGTCTTGTTAGAATCATAGCACATGTTTACAACACATATTCCACAATATGAAAAATAAACACTTTTTTCTGAGTTTCCAACTCACAACAATAATTCTTTTTAAATAAATAATTATTCCTCGTAGTGCATGTTTTATATCTTTAATTGCCCACTGACACAAATGAAGCTGAATAAGTACCATGTCACATGGTTTATTTACGTCTTCTTTCATAATTCTGCATGGCGCTCCTTTCGTAAGCCACTGAAAAGGGAGAGGCGGAATGTTTTCAGAAGGTTCACTGAGTGAGTCAAATAAATGGTAATATTTATCATAAACACATAATGGCATTTTCTTTCCTTTGAAAGCTCTGAGAATTTTATTGGTGCATCTTCAAACTCTTTCTCACTCTACTCTGATTCTAACCACAGAACTCTTGTTTCTTCAGTAATCTATGGCATATTTGGGTCCTTGGAAAAAATACATTATATTCCTTTCCATACAGCATTGTTGGTTTCACAAGCTTTCTTGACCACTGTCAAACATGGGTGAATTCCAGCAAGAGCCAGGCCTAAAGTAACCGGGAATGTTCGTAAGATGAAAGGGAACATGATGCTTTTATTCTAGGACAGAGGTAAATAAACTTTAGGCCACGAGGCAAATGTAGCCCACATTTAGTTCATGTCAATATAGTTTTATTGGAACACAGATAAATTCACTTTGTGTTTGGGATTTAAAATGCTAGATTTGCGTAGTTGCTGCAGAGTCCATCTGTTTACAAAGTCTAAAGTATTTTCAAACTACCTTTTCTTCAGAAAAACTTGACTGATTTCTGCTTAGTAGAAACTAATGGAATGAGTGTTTTCTTCCCTTGTGGTACCTCCTCACACAAGTCTGTCCTGTTCACTGCTGATTTCTATAGGAAAATCGACCAAACCCTCTAAGGGCAGCACAGTTCAGTTTACTTTCTGCACTCTGGTGTCTGGAAAAAATTAATTACAGCTTGCAAACTAACTAATTGAAGTATTTTGACTCACTGGACCAAAGAAATTCCAAAATTAAGTATGTTGCATTACATTTATTATATATAATTTCAAAGGGATCCGTAACCACAAGAACTAGGAATAGACTATTATAGTGACACAGCTAAGAATATCATCTTAGGCAATATTTTCATTTCCTTAACTCTGCATTACTGTAAAGTTGCTTTGTTTCCCAAATTTAGTTTGCCAAACAGAAAGTACTGAATTTAAGTAGTGCTACTCTAAGTAGCTTCTTTGATTAAATCAGAAATGTTTTTTGAGAGAGAAAGTAGGTAAAAGCACTAAAGTTAGTGCTTCCCTCACCTAACAGTGAGCTGACACCCATCTATCCATAAATGAGATGAACAGTAAACAAAGTTTTGCATCAGTTATGTGCCCTACTCTGTGGTGGACCAGACTGAGCTCCCTCTGAGGTGGGAAATTCTGAAGGAAGGAAAAGTCCATTTCACTCTGATGTGTTTTTATCAGAGGGTTGATGAGTCATACAAGCTTTAGATAACACAACATTGTTCCTCAGAGGAGTCACCTAAGTGCTAATCAAAGAAACTGCAGACAGATTAGCCATTTAGCTGGACATTTTTTCCAGGAACACAAAGTTTCATATCTGGCCCGAGGACCCTCTGAAAGCCTAAGTGAGTTTCCTGTCAGTTGATGAGGTTTTTTGTTTGTTTGTTTGTTTGTTTTTCCCAGGTAAGGGTTTTTGCATTATCAGCTTGTTAAAGCAGCCTGTGACTGCAAAGGGCAGAATTGGGAGGCTCTGTAATTAGACCGTAATGATCTTGTTTTAGCTGAATATAAGAAAAATTTGAAGGTAAAAAGGAAAAAAGTGGAAACAAAGCTTATGTGTATAGGGGGATGGAGGGTCTTCAGGGAGGGCAGGGGAATGGGAAGAAATAATTAAAATATATCATGTGCAGGTACAAATTCTCAATGATGAATGTGAAACTAATGTATACTTAAAAGGCACCAATAAACTCAATTTTTTAAAAAAGGAAATGGTCTCAGATTGACTATAGTTGACATTTTTTCCTTTCTTAACTAAAATGGAAGAACAAAGATGTAATTTTAGTGATTCTATTTATTACTACCTATAATTACATTATTACCTTAAGTATGTTTAATCTCTTGTAAATTGAATAATATCTGTTTCCGTGAAATGAAGCATATTCTGAAAGCTGTGTTAATTCTGGAATTGAAGAGTTGATGGCTAATACAATTATTACAAAAATATAGTTATGAGCAGGCTAGTATGCCTGGATACAGACAAACACCACTGTGGTTTAAATTGCCCATATCCCCAAACTGGAACACAATAATATTTATAAAAAGGATTACAAGTTTTTCATTCTTACATTGATAAATTATTTTAAACTTGAATAGACCTCAAATTACTGGTGAAAAATATAAATGTCGTCTTTGAAGGTGAAAAACTAATAACAAATAATTTCTTTTTGCATGAATCCAGATAACTAAGAATCAAGTCAGCATATCTTACAGGTTTTCCAGAAAGTAGAAATATTCTCAGTGGATATGACAACTACTAATTACTAATTAGATGATTAGTATTTTAAGCTATTTTCATGGAAGGTAAAACAAAGAGAATTTCAATAGCTTTTCCAAGGACACCAGACAAACAGCTACCAAGCTTGAATGTGCTTATCAAAAAGTCAGTGCCAGGAAAACAATTATAGTTATTTAACTCTGAAAACAGTGTGACCAGTGAGTTATCCAGTAAGGGTTTTCAGACATTGGTATGTGATATTTGTATAGAAGATGTGAAGTAAAGGAAGGGATTATGTAGGCTTTTTATCTAGTCAAGAGTTGTTTGAGGTAAACGTGAGTTATGAGAATTGTAGCATCCTTTGTCTCTCAGGGTTTTAGAGCTTAAACTGATTTATAACACTCTAGGATGATCTCATTACGCTTTTTTTTGAAACCACTAGAATGAAACAAATCACTCATCTTTTTCAATATCCATCAGGACCTTTAGAGTTTGAGCTATAACTTTGAAAAGAGCAAGTGATTTGTATGAAATTCTATCAGAAGATTGCCAGATGTAAATCTTACGCACTTTAGTGATTACTCTGGCTGTAAGTGAAAATCTCTCATCTTTCCCTGTACTGCTATTTCAATAAAGCTGAATGGAGCTTACTGAATGGACCTGTGGGAAGGAACGTACTGAAGTAAACTAGCCCCATGACTGAGAACACGCAGCAGCTCATGGGGTAGACTGACGTTCCAGGGACATTAGCTTCTTAGCTATGAATGCGTTCTTAGCTACCAGTCATAATTCAAATTTTTTGCAGCAAATTTTCATTCTAAGTGTGTTATTCCTTTTAACACATTAAAAACCATTCCTTATAAAACAATAGAAGTAGATCTGAGATACTATCTTCAGTCATGATTTTATACGTACCAGAATTTAACGCTCGTTTCCCCATTAATCCAACAAAGGAATCTGTTTTATGCCCTGGAAAAATACATTTAGAGGTATTTTAATATGCATATCTTTGAAGAAATAACATAAAACAAAGTTTCTGAGTATATGCTTATATAATAAATATATATCTATTTCTAGTTTTTGTTAGCCTGAGGAAATGAAGATTCCTCACAAGCCTTATAAACTATGCTAAAACAGTACAATGAAAGCACTTTTCTTAATCTACACTTAAATACTAAATATATACTTTGTTGTACACAGTATTAAATATTATTGCTCTTTGAGTTAACTTTAATTTTTAAGGGAATCAGTTTCCCATTTGTGTGATAGAAACAAGCTTATTTCTTTATGTTATTAAATATGTCGTATTCTTTGTCAAATCAACCTCAATTAAGTCAGATCCTTATCTTGAATAATTGTAATCTCCTGAGAGATCACTTATTTTATTGAATTTAAAATAATACTGCTTTTAGGGCGGTACATAAGTTTTGAATGAGTAGCTTAAACTTATTTTTATTACATTGAGCTTTGTAATTTCCTTGAAGTCTAATCCTTGGGAAAAGTTTACTATTTTAATGCTGGTAGGGTAATTTCTTTTGGTTTTAACTATATTCATGGAAAAGACTGCCACTGTACTGGGGTCCACTCTGTCACCTAGGGGGGGAAACTTGCGATGGCACAGAGGTGGACAATAGGATTAAACAGACTCAGGGCTCGGGGTCACCTCTGCTTCCACTGTCTTGAAATGTGACCCAAAGACCTTCCTGTGTCACAATTTCACCATCTTCCCTATCGTGAGATGGTTCTCTTGTCTTTGATGAGTTTGGGTTCCCCTTTGATTCTGGGATAAAATAAATAGCATCTCCATGCTCCTTACCTCTAGTGTGAATTCAGTATATGGATAGTCACATGTCTCACTTACCTGACTCCTGGATGACCTCTCAAAATGCTGTTGCTATGGGACCCAGCTCAGTAAGGTGAGTGAACGGTGACCCACAACTGTGAGGTTTTGTGCCGTGTAAGTGGGCATCGCGGAGGACAGAGGGCAATGTATGTAATGGATTTCTAATCATAGTATTGAAATTTTAAAATTAACAATTCATAGGTATGAAAAGACTTTTTCTGATTTAGCACAAGTTATTGTTTTGCTAATTACAGTTTATTCATAAATTAGTTTATTCATATTAAGTATTCATTTAGGCACATTCTGGACGTGAGTTTTCTCCTTTATGTTATCTTAGTTACAAACATTAGGTTCTAAATTATGACTGAAATTAAGGTGCTATGTTCAGTAGAATTTAATATAATTAACATTAGCAAAAATGTCAAAATGATTTTGAACTTACTTTTGTGAGAGATCTGGCCATGTCCTGGAATAAAGAAAGATAAAATTAACGAACACGTATACATTTGTTTTAAAGACAGAAATTCTATCTTTTAGCAAGAATTCTATAATAAATTGATTTTTAAAATATGTAATATTTTATTTTGGTACTGTCCTGAGGAACGTAGCAGAACCATAAATGCTAACAAAGTTCTTGATAAAAGTAACTATTTTAGGAGATGAAAGGAATATTAAATGCCTGCTGTGGGCCACGGACTCAAATCCAGAACTATGGAAGTCTTGTGGCCTGTATTAATATAAGGCTAGACTGTGTGAGCAAATATTTTCAAGACTGGCTGGTCATTTTTTCCTCATTTTTGAATGAGAGAGAGGGAGAGATACAGACAGACAGACAGACACAAGAGTCGGAGAGAGAGAGAGAGAGAGACACGGAGTGCAAATCTATCTCTTAATTAAACAAGCATAAGTAAGATCTTGTTCTTCAGCCCATAACAGATTTTCTTCACTCTCCTATGCGTGCATTCACAATGGTAAAATAAAGATTTATAGGAATGTTTACCATAAAGAGCCTTTAACAGGGCCACTTGTTTTTCAATTGAGGAATCTGACAAGAGACAATTGACATTAACTATCCCACGGGTGACTCAAGGAGCTCAGGGAAACTGAGTCTCTATGGGGTGACAACGGGCAGCCAAATCTAAGGCAGCAGAGACGCTAGGTCGGCGCCACGCACAGGCGGCGGTTCCGAGCTCTACCCCGGGCCCGCGGGCCGCTTCCGGAGGCCTGGGTTTGCAGTCAGGCCCTGCCTGGCCAGGGGTGGCCCCTGGGTAGGGTCACTTTCCACGGCGAAGCCTGCCACTGAGGTCGGTCCCTACGTGGTGGGGGAGTCGTCACGCGTTAGTGGGGCGCGGGTTGGACTCAAAATGGGAGTTACGAGCCCAAATCCGGGGTGGACATGTCCACCCCATAGCGGGGGGAACTCGGGCGAGGAAGGGGCGACAGCGCGCCCCTGAGACCCGCGGACGCTGCTCCTCTCACCAGCGTCGCGTTTGCCCATGAGTCCGAAGAACTGCTGAGGCTTCGGTCTCCGGGCGATTCTCTGCAGAAGGTGCTCAAAGGGCTCTGGCAGCTCCTCCTGCGGGACGAGAAGCGGCGACACGCTGAGTGCCGAGCCGTTCGCGCGCTGCAAGGGGCCGGGCGCCGCAGCTGCGCCGCCGGGGGAGCGAGGGCCGGGACTCCCGGAGTCTCGGTCCCCGCGCCCCTCTCCCCCGGCCGCTCCCCTCCCCGGGGCTCCGCAGCTGCAGGCCATCTCCCAGCCCCGAGGGCTTTCCGCCCTTTCCCGACCGCGGGAAAAGCCTCCCTGTCCACAGCCGATCCCGGGACTCAGACTGCTGTCTGGGGGGACGTCGGGGACACTCGGGGCCCGCGACGTGGGGAGAAGCGACTGCACCGCACCCCTCCCGTTTCCCAGGCGCACTCCTACGCGCCAAATACCCCACAACCGTCGGGCAGGAAACTTGGCTGCTTCTCGGGCCTCGAAACAAGGGCGCAGCGGGAAGTCAGCCGCCGCCGCCCACCTGAGCCCGCCGCCCGCCCGGAGCCCAGTCGCCCCCGCCCCGCTTCTCCACGGGCGCCGGCCGAGCGGCTGGACGGAGCCCCACGTCCTGCGAGCCCGGCAGGTCTGCAGCCTCGCGGGGACCAGAGAGCCGTCCGGGCAAGGCCTGCAGCGGGCAGCGCCGTCCCGCCGAGGGAACTCGGGCCGGGCGTGAGCGCGGGACCCCGGGGACCGGACGGAGCCCGTCACCCGGCCGCCCTCGGAGCCCCTGGGGCGCGATCTCGGGGGACAAACCGCTCCGAAGCCGGGGAGAAGGGCGCGAGCCACCCCGGACCCAGCCTCACCTTGATCTGGTCACTGTCGGACCAGTCGGACCAGTAATTTAGATCATCGTTGGCGCCGATTTCTTCTGCGAACAGTTGTGTGGAGACCAGAAAAGAGACCGCCAGGACCACGAGGACTTTCATGTTGATCTCTGAGGACCGCGCGGAGGAGACAGCGTGTTTCCGAGAGTCGAGTTCTCGGCCCCGGCGCAGCCCGGCTGGCCCCAAACCTCCCCCGGGCCTGGGACGGGATCGCGCCGAGACTCGCGGCCCCCAGACGGCGCCCGCCCCGCCGCCCGCACCTTCCGCCCGGCTCCGGCTCGGCCCCGCAGGTGAGAGACAAAGAGGGGCGTCGGCGCCGGGAGCCGCCCATGCCTCCGGCCCGCGCCCCGCCCGCCCGCCCGAGGGTCCCGCGCACTCACCGCGGCGCTGGCCGGTCCGGGGCTCCGCGCTCCAGCGGGCGGCGGCGGTGACGGCGGGTCCGAGCGCTCTGCAGCCCGCGCCCGGCTCGGCGCGATTTATCCCGGGCGTGACGAGCTCCAGGCCCACGTGACAGTCTCCCCACGCGACTTTCTGCTCAATATTTAATTAGCCGCCTCCTTGCCTTTCGCTTGCGTGATGGAGAGTTTCCGAGGCGGGAACCCGTCGGAGCGCAGAACATCTGGCCCCAATTGGGTGGGAAATGACGCAGCCTGGGGGCCTCTGGCCCCGCCGTCCAATCCCGAGCCCCGCCGACGCCCCCTCCCCTCTCGCCCTAGAAGGTTCCCAGACACCTGAGATTACTCATCAAAATGGGGCAAAGTGACTCACGCCTCGGACTTTGACAACTTTTCTGTTTCTTGAGACGTCAGAAGAAGTTGCACCTTGGAGCATCAAAAAGGTGCCCCAGGCAGTCAGGCCCCGACCAGAGCGCCGGGGGAGGGTCCCTCCTTTTCCATCTCCAGAGGGCCTGAAGTACAGCGTCGATTACCAAATCGCAAGGATACAGGCGTTTCTTTAGCGCTGCAAAAAGATTCTCAGTGTCGGTCTTTCAGGGAACGGAAACATTATTGTACGTGCAGGAGAAAGGGGAATTTGAGTGTGGACTGCGTTGACTTGTGTCTGCAGACTGGGCCATTCTGAGATACATTTCCTCCCCGAAGTCCTCTTTCTTGGCATATCCAGGAGCAGGGACCGGAAGCAGCTTTTTTGTTGTTGTTGGTTTTTTTTTTTTTTTTTCCTTCTGCTAACACCACAAAACCAGCAAGGTAGTATGGAGGCCACTTCCCGATGATGTCACTGAGAACCACACCAATCAGTCATAGATTTCTCCGGTACACAGGAAGGGAAGATAATGACACTTGACAAGGTGTCATTAGCAGAACAGAATTATTAGACAGATGCATGGTATGACATCTCTCTTAGGGGGAGTTAATTTTTCTTAGTATTTATTTAATTACCAGCTTTTAGTATAGTATGTAAAGGAAATATGTTTGAAATCTCAATCAGACCTTTAACATTTTCCTGTCTAATATTTGTTCTTTTTATCCCTGAATTTTGAAATTTACATGCATCCTCTGTTTAGATTTAGTCTCATAATGAAAGTATTTATTTTGCTTTCAAAACCTTTATGTGGGAAGTTACATATACAAAAGGAGGGGAAATCATTGCTTGAAACAGTTTGCAAATCTCATCTACAACCATTCATATTTCTCCTCTACTTAGAATATTATCAAGCAAATTTCAGATATTTCACCATTGCCAGTAAGTGTATATATCATGGCCCCTCTAGCTAAAAGGTAAGGAATTTTCTTTTTGCATAGGAATATTTATAAGTTTTATTAATACATATTTTTAGTACATAATAATTACATTCATTGTGAAGAATTGGTATATGTACATAAAACATTTCAATTTTTCTCCCTTCTCCTCTACCTCTTTTTTGTCTTAATTTTTTGCCAGCATCAAATTTATTTATTTTATAAGTCCTTATAAGTTAATTATTACAAATACAGATTCACAGTCAGACTAACAAGCCAAAAATCATGTAAAACACATAAGACAATATACAAAATCAAGGCACACTTTTAATACCAGTGTTGGATTATGATAACTTTCTCGCTATTTTCCCACTCTCTTTTATTTTGTACTTTTTAATAGACTGGCTTCCCTACATAATAGCAACCATACAATATTTAAGCATACGGGCCCGATTTATTTCACTTAACGTTATAATTTCAAGGTGCATGCATTTTCCTACAAATAACTTGTTTATTCCCCTTTATGGCAGGATAATATTTCATAATGTGTAAAGACCACATTTTCTTTATCTAGTCACCCGTTGAAGGACATATAGGCTGCTTCTACAATGTGGCTACTATGAATTGTGCTATTATAAACATAGATATACACACATCACTGTGATATGATGTATCTTAATGAGAAGTGGAGTAGTTGGGTCAAAAAGAATTTTTCTTTTTACTTTTTGGAAGAATTTCCATTCTGATTTCCATAGTGATTGTACCAGATTATACTGCTATCACCAATGAAGAAAGATTCTCCTTCCATCAGCCTTTCCAGTGTCAGTTGTTAATTGGTTTCTTGAAGATGGCCATTGTTTCTGGAGTAAGATGGAATCTCAGTATTTTAATTTGCATTTCTTGAATGGTCAGGATGTTGAACATCTTTTCATGTACTTATTGATCATTTGTGCTTCTCATCTGAGAAAGGTCCCTTCATTTCAGATGCCCATTTCTTGACTGAATCTTTAAATTAGAGGGGGTCTAATTTTTGAGTTCCTAATATATTCTAGATTTTAGTTTGTTTAAGGAGCGGTTGGCAACTTTTTTCTCCAGTCATTTTTTTCTCTTTACTTTTGGTGGTTTCCTTTGCTGCGCACCAGGTCTTGAATCCACTGTGACCCCGTTTGCTGATTCTTGTAGTTGTTTTGCTACTGGGTTTCTGTTGAGAAGTCATTGCCTTTGTCTTCAAGAATTTTACCCATTTTGTTTTCCCACAAATAAAATGTTTCCGTTTCGATTTTTAGTTCTTTGATCCAAAGAACTTTGACTTCAGTGCATGGTGAGAGTTATGGATCTGGGTTCAACCATGGGCTATGGATAGCCAGTTTTCCCTGCAACATTTGTAAAGAGGCCATCTTTTCTTCAGAGAAAGTATGTAGCCTTCAGATCAAAGATAAGGTGTGTTTTTCTCATCTTCTCTTCTGTTTCCATTGATCCAAAGTCTGTGTTTATGCCAATACCAAAATCACTGTAGCTTTTAGTATCCGGAATTTAAAAACCTGGATTGTGATCCCCTACCCTGCTCTTGTTGCCCAGAATTGCTTTTGCTCTTCTAGGCCTCTCTCGATTGCATATGAATTTTAAGATTATTCTCTCTGGTTCTGTGAGGAATGCCACAGGCATTTTGATTGGAATTGTATTTGATGTGTACATCTGCAGCTCTTGCATCTGGTTTTAGCTCAGCTTGACCTGCATTTGAAGTGTGAGGTATTTTGGTGTTTGAGAGAATAATA
>PVIR01002552.1:0-10000 GCA_004026965.1 Petromus typicus | reverse complement strand
ACTGCTTTTCAGCTTGAGTATCTGAAGAATTCTTCCTTTATCTTTGTCACTCACTAGGGTGTCTGGTACGTTATCTCATTGTCTCAGAGTGTCATGAACTCTTTTGTTTGAAGTATGAAATGGTTCTAGAGTATAACTAATTATTTTCTTCATTCATTTTAGAGAATTTTATTGTACTATAAAATTCAATGTGTTTTGAAGTATAATTTCTACTTCAAGAATGTTGTGGTCTTCTTGTGAATCATCATATTGTTGTTGCTATTATTGTTATTATTGTAAAATACATTATATCTCATATCAATTATATTCTTCCCAAACTTTTTGTCCCTTCCATCTGAATTCACTCAGTTTATCTCCACTTGTACCTTCTGTTTCTGTAATTCCCTTGTTTCTACTCTGTTTCTTGGTGCTTCTAATTTACTTATTCCCGTAATCATGTTGTCTAGTCTCCAATTTGTTCTCATAGATAGTAATTTCCTTTTCCATCTTATTGGTTTTAATATTTAATTAGAATACTTTTATTTTATTGAGTTGAGATTCTTATTAAAATGTTCTTAGTGGACAGTAACTGGGAGATTTTCTTTCCATTTTCCAAGTCATGTTTTCTTCTAACATGTGAGTTTTGAACAAACAATGTCAACTTTAATCTGGCTTCATCACTTGCTAGCATATGGCTTTGAATAAATTACTTAAGGACTCTGCCTCAAATTTTTAGTCTGTGAACTAAAATATAAATATATTTACTGTGTAAGATCTGCTCTGTGGAAGAAATGAGTGAATGCATATGTAAAGAACAGTGTCTAGCATATGGAACATGTGTCAACTATTATCCTTCTTGTGAATCCTTCGTTTTTGTGTTCAATGGTTAATTTTATGTCTACTTAGCTAGGCTATAGTCCAGTTGTCTAGTCAAATACCAGCGTATGTTTCTATAAGATATCTGAACGATGCAATCAATGTTTGAATCTATAGATTTTTTAGGGATTCTCCTTAATTAAGATATTAAGAGGAAAAGATTGAGAAAGAATTCTGCCTCCGCATTGCTTTTGCAAGCAAGATCCCCCAAAATGTCGGTCTCTGGCAGAGTTTCTAACTTGCCCTGCAGCTTTTTAATTTACCAACTCTGACAACTGTGTGAACCGATTTATTCCATTTTGCCTTTGTTTTTCCTTTTTCTTATTTATCCTATTTTTATTTGATATATAACACTTGTACAAATTTATGAGGTAAAATATGAAAGTTTTGTCATGTACATCTTGTATAAGAGCTAAAGAAGGGTAGGGAGCACATGTATTACTTCACATACTTATTGTTTCTTTGTGGTAAAATATTTATAATTCTTGCTTCTAGCTTTTTAAACATATAATGTGTCATTATCGATTCAGTCACCCCACGTGCAGTAGCACAGCAGAATTTATAATTTTCTTTTAACCGTAGCTTTGTGCCTTCTGATAAGCCTCTTCCTGCCTGTCTGAACTCTCCACTCTCTACAGCCTCTGAGAACCATTATTTTACTTTATTCTTTTCTGAGATCAACTTTTTAAAGGTTCCACACACATGTGTTAGTGGTATTATGCAATATTCACCTTTTTGATCCTGGCACAGTTCACTAAACACCATGTTCTCTAGGTATGTCTATGTTGTCACAGTTGACAGAAGTACCCTTATGGTTTAAAGTACTCCTTTGGACATGTATACATTTTATTTATCCATTCATCAGTTGATGGACACTTAGGTCTTGGCTATTGTGAGTAGTTTTCTTTTTTTGAAAATTGATCTTATTGGTGTATTTTGTACATACATTATGATTGCATTCAAACTTGAGAATTTGCACTTGTACATGACACATCTTAATTCTCATTTTCCCCATTTCCCTGCTGTCCTTATATAATAAGCACTGAAGTGTAAGTATCTCTTGAATGTGATTTTATTTCCTGTTGGTATATATCAGTATTGAATTATTGGGTTCATTGCATTTTCTAATGTCTTCAGGAAATTTCATATTGTTTTCCATATTTGTTGTATTAAATTACATTCTTAGACTAAATAAACAAGGCTTTTCTTATCTCTATAGTCTCATCAGTTATCTTTGTCTTTTTAATATTTTTTTTGAGACAGGGTCTTCACTGTACTTCAGGCTGGCCCTGAGCTCACTATGTAGCTCAGGAGAACCTCGAACTCACAGAAATCCTCCTGCCTCAGCATGTGGTATTGATTGCTGTTCAGTGTGAGTCACCATGCCCGGCATTGTTGTATATGGTTACTGGGGATGGAACCCAGGACCTTGTGCTTGCAAGGCAGGTGCTGGAACCACTGAGCTATATCCCCGGCCCTGGCCCTCTGTCTTTTTGATAATAGTCATTCTTATGAACAAGAGGTGACATGTCACTATGCTATTGATTTGTAGTTTTTGATGAGCAGTAATGCTAAATGTTTTTTCCTATACAGTATTGCTGATCATTTATATGACTTCTTTTGAGGAAGATACAATCAATCTCTCTCCTTCTCTCTACATACAATACTGGTGTTGTTTTTCTGGGGAACTCTGAATAATATAGCATGTAATCTATATTTGCATGGATTCTGGGTGATTCTCCTCCTCCAGGGGATGTTTGTATGCTGCTGGACAGACAGAGTGGGAATGACGACTTGATTTTGTTCCTACAAAATCTGAGATCTCTTTTCTTGCACAGGTGGGAAATTTGTATTGAACTTACATTGTTATTGGGAATGACGGGGTTGGGTGAGCAGAGCGAAGTGCTGTGCAGTCTGAATACCCAGAGAGCTCTCTCCTCTGAGATTTTGCGCACTGTCTTAGTCCGTGTTATTTCTCTGGCTGGAGGGTCCAGGCTTTTCCGGCAAATGACCATCCTGGATTTTGATCTTTGTGCTGCTTGGGCTTGGGAGCTATTCTGGATCCCTTGTAAAGAAGGTCGGCCCTTTATTTCTCTTCCTTGGTGTCATTGGCTCCTCTCAGCTACGTGTAGCCCCTGAACTTAGAAAGAAAACAATGGTCTCTTCACTCATGGCTCCACTGCCCCATAATTCTCAGAACTGTGCCCGCTCACCACGAAGCTTCTGACAGGTGATGTCACAGTCAGGAGAAGAGGGGTCTGGGGAGCCAGCCAGAGATGAGCTTCTCTGTTTTGCTGCAGAGTTTTCTGTCACTGGTACTATTTCTTGAAGATTATTGAATTTATTATGTAGTTCTTGATATTTTTCTCCTGGAGATTTAATTTTTTCATGGAATCAATGATTTTACTTAGCATCTAGTGCTGGAAAAAGCCAAAAAATGTATCATGTTCATCTTATCTAAATAGCACATTTATAACATTTTTATTTATCATCTACATCTAGCTCATGTATGAGATCTTAACTCTCCCGACTCCAGGATGTTAGAGTTTTCTGGACAAAGCTGTTGCCATGAGAATTGTATGTAAAAATGTACCGTATGCCAGGAGTAGTCTTTTCTCTCATTCCTAACATGCTGACTTATCATTTGTGTATTGCTTACTTGGTAAGTCTGGCTGCTTTTGTCACCTTTTCCTTCCTTGATGCCTATGCGAATGGTAACTTGCTTTTTCATATTTTAACTTGCTTTCTAATTGTCATTTTCAGTAGTTTATTGGGGTAAAAATACTCACAACAGAATACACCCTCTTGTTTTCAGTGTACAGCTCACAAATATTAAGTACACTCATAAAGTTTTGCTGCTGTCACCATCATGCATTTTAAGAACACTTTTCCTCGTATGCAGTGGAACCACGTACCCATTAAGCCCTATGCTTATTAAAAAATAACTCTCCATGAGCCCCATCATTCTACTTTCTATTTCTATGATTTTGAGCTCTCTAATTTTCTCAAATAGGGGGAAATCATATAGTATTTTTCTTTCTGGGGAGGCCCTTTTATTTATGAAAATGTTCTCAAGGTTCATCCCTGTTAGACTTTCTTTTTAAGACTGAATAATGTTCCAGTGTGCATCCATACCATATTATGCCTGCCTATTAAGCTGTCAGTGTATGCTTGGTTTGCTTCCATGCTTAACTATTGAGAATAAGGATGCTGTGAACTTAGGTGGGCAAGTATATCTTCAGGATACTGTCTTTAATTATTTTATGTACATATATGTAGAAGTGGAATTCCTGGATCATGAGGTAACTCTAATTTTAGAGGAACTGTTATATCACTTCTCACAGTGACTGTGTCATTCTAGATATCCATTATCTGGGGATAGGACAGTGGTGGTGAACCTATGGCATGCATGTTGTTGTATTTTTCTTTCTGTATTGTGAATATAAAGTTCTTAGGGAAGGCTTTTATGTTCTTAAGAAAGAAAACTCAGAAATTCCTTGCTCTTTCCATTATATGAAGATAATAAAACTATGGTCATCTATAAACCTGGAAGAATCCTCACTGTGTACCTCGGCTCTTGATGACTTAACCTTGGACTTCTCAGTCTCTAGAAATGTGAGAAGCAAACTTTTGTTGCTCTTTACTCTACATCATTTTTAGTAGTGGCCTCACTGGCTTAAAAAAAATCACATATGTGGGGCTTTATACTGTTTTGGCTCTAGTTCTATTAGTGATTTTAGCTCAAAATCTAGGCTAGACTTTAAGCAAAATTATTCAAAATCTAGTAGTATGGTCATAGTTTCACAAAGCCCTATTAATTGTCTATATGTGAACCCAGCTACTCTTCTAACATTAGATCATGATGCTGCTTCTTCACAAATTTAAAGTGTGTGTTGCTGTCTCTGTCCAGAGAGCTACTTCCTTTGGAAAGCTGCTGTTAAATCCTGGTGGAGTTAATCAGAAATGATCATGTTACTGGAAAAGAGACATAGTATTCCAGCCCTCTGAATATTCCATAAGAAGAATTTATTCAATAAACCTTTATTCAGTGTTTGTTATTTGCTAAAGTTTATATGGTGCTGGAAATACAGAGATGAATGAGTCACAGGCTTTACCTCAGCCAGGCTCAAAGAAAGTCAAGGAAGCAGGAAATGTAATAGAATCTGTTAATGGAGGAATGAGCATTGTATTCTGGCAACAGGGAGTGTTATTTCCCTGGTTTGGAAAGGGTAGGTTAGAAGTCATTCTAGGAAGAAAGAAGAGGTAAGAGAAAGAAAGTTCAGAAAGGTAAGGATATGCATGGAGTAACCATTAATCCATTTGAAAAGCCAGAAGTAAGAAGGGAAATGTTGGAACCAGGCAGAGACTGAGAGAGATAAAATAATTTGAAGTCAATTAACATCAATTATTTGTTCAAGCTAAACACCATCAGATTTTACCACCAGATAAATAATCTCCTGTGGAAGAAAAGCAAAGCTTTGTTTCTCTTTACAAAGTCTTTGTTATTGGCAGTTGTTGAAATAAATGATTAGGAGCATAGCTGTTTTGTACGATATACATACAGTCAAGGATAGCAGTTTTTTTTTTTTTTAGGTTTTTTTGAGACAGGGTCTCGCTTTTGTGGTTCAGGCTGGCCCTGAGCTCAGCCTCCAACTCACATCACAGCAATCCTCCTGCCTCTGCCTCCCAAGTGCTGGGATTACAGGCATGAGCCACCACGCCCGGCACTGTGGTATGTGGTACTGGTTGCTGCTGGGTGTGGGTCTCCACACCCAGTATTGTTATGTGGTTACCAGGGAATCGAACCCGGGCCCTTGCGCTTGCAAGACAGGCGCCGGAACCACTGAGCTAACTCCCCGGCTCCCAAGGATAGCAGTTTTTAAATATCCTCCAAATTGTGAATTCTTTCTGTTGCTTCTTAGTGTACTCCAGAAATACACATTGTATATGTGCCAAGAGAATGAAGATAATATTCTTATTTAATATGACTGAAATCTTACAATAATAAACCAGACAGATAAGTCTACTGAAAATACTCCTAATCAGATAGCACTTTGGCTAAACTAGACCTTTAAAGGCCAAATATTTAATTAAAACTATGTACAAGCAACCCAATTGTCTTGGCAAAATGCTGAGTTTGTAATATATCAGAGAAATGATAGTTAAAAGTAAGAAACAAATAATTTTGCACTAGATTAATCATGGGGATGATCACCTTTATATTCATTAGATAACCTAAAAAAGAGAAGCATATTTTTCAGAGTCCCATTGAGAAACCCTAGTGTGGGTATAGTAAGGTATGAACTACATCTTAGTAACTTCTTTCTCAAAGTGTAAACTTAAGACATAGTGCAGCTGATAAAGGACTTCATCTTCTTGTCTCTTGAAGTATAGGCTACACTGCAATCTTTCCTTCTTGTTTACAGGAACTCTTTTGTAATCTCTTGGCATTTGGGGTCCACCATCACTCTGCTGATTCTACTTCCATTAAGGTTTCCCGCAAGTGAGTTTTGAATCTCATCACAGTCCATGGCTTTTGCTTTTTCCCACTGTACTGTCTGTAGTGAGAGAGAACCGAGGTTGCTAATGTGCTAGGTGTTTAGGGCTGAGGGTATATCTAACTCATTTGCTAACTTATTCCTTGGACTTCATTGCCCTGGGTTTCTGTAAAAATACCTGTAGAGATCTATAATATGACATCTTCAATTGCACTTGAGGATTTGAGTTTGATTTTGAGGCAGGAGAGCTACTGCTTATAATATATATATATTATATATATATAATATATATAAAATACATACATACATACATATATATATAAAATGAAATACTTTATCGTGGTCATTAGCATTCATTTTATAAAAGAATATGAAATATATTTCTTTAATAATTCAATGCATTTTCCTAGAAAAGTTATCTATGTCTTCTTATAACAAGTGAGAGCTGTCATTAATCCAACATTTGTATCTCTCCTTATTTTTGTGTATTGCTATATTTTTTGTGACTGTTAGAGAACTAGTTCATAGCTAGTTTTGGGCTCATTTGTAATAACTAATTAATCACATTTCCCTTAAAATCTGGCTTTTATTCCTCTTGTGTCTTAATTGTTGGAAATTGTTTTATATTGTTTGTTGTAAATAACCTCAGTTGAAAGCCCTATTGAGTTCACATTTCATGTAATTTGCAGTCCTAAAACCCTGAACCAACTCTTAATTATCTCTGTCTTATAGGATATCTATTGACATCCTTCATTTCCTATGACTATCGGTACATTCTTCTCTAATCTCCCCATCCTAAAATAGTTTATAAAACAACTCACTATATTGGTTTTCTTTCCAAAACTTTTCATTAATTTTCACTGTTTCATGAAAACAATGCAGTTTACATGGCTCATTACTTAACATATTCCCTAAAGTGGATTCAGGCTTTTTCTCCCTAATCATCCTCTTTGAAATTTGCATCTTACCCTGAATACCTGTGATCAGTCAAACTGCTCCACTCAGAACCTGAGCCTCAGTTCTGGTAAATTTTCTTTCTTTCATCATTAATTCCATGATTTAGCCCTGACGTGTGAACTCAGTTCTGAACTCAGCTATACTCACTTCTCCCTATTTTCGTTGCCACACGGAAATCCAGGACACGATCGTACCTCCAGAACTACTTTACTAGTCTTCCAATCCATTCTCCACATAGGAATGAAGATGAACTTTTACATACAAAAAAACATCGTGTTACTACTCTATTTAAATTTTTAAGTACTGCAGAGTAAAATCCGATGTTCTTGCTATAGCCTGAAAGGCCGTGGTTCCTGCTTAGCTTTGCACGTTCATTTCACGCTCCTTTCTTCCCACGTGCTTGGCGTTACCAATACCAGCCTCTTTCTTATCTCTTCCTTGAACATAAAAATCCCTGTCCTCTCTCAGAGCCTTTTCCCAGGCTATCTGTCAGACAGCAGAGGAGTTGGCAAGCTACACAGCTCATAAAGCAAAGCTGGCACCCTGCCTGCTCTTTATTCAATACAGTTTTGCTGGAGCGCAGGCATGTCATCGGGTTAGGGATTGTGGTGGCTGCTCTCATAGCCCAGTGCCAGAGCTGATTAGTTGCAACAGAGAACAAATGCACCACGTGACATGCAAATATTTCCTCTTTGTAGTACTGAAGATTGCCTGCTGTTCTCGGGACTAGAGCACTCATCTCTCCTCCTCTCAGGACGGTCTTTTCCTGTTCTGCAGTTCTCAGATGAACTTTTCATCTGACAGAGACAGAAAGGTCACTGATCTAGCAAGGTGGCTGCTTCCTATCTTTTCTGTGCTTTTACCAACTTTGTAATTCCTTTCCACACACCTGCGTTTCGTATAAATCGTATTTGTTTAGTTGTGTGGGTACCTTTTATTAGACTCTACATTTCTTAAGGACAGGGAATATGTCAGCTCTTTCCCTCACTCGGGAACTCAGTTCTGAAAACAAAATTTGATCATGATAAGTAATAGCAGGCAATAAAATGAACAAATGAATAAAAATATCCTACTTTTCCAGTTTCATTAAAATGTTTTCTTCTTTTGCTTGGTTAATAGCTTGAGATCTGGGCCGGGGATTTAGCTGAATGGTTCCAGCGCCTGTCTTCAAGCGCACTCGGGAGGCAGAGGCAGGAGGATTGCTGTGATGAGTTTGAGGCTGAGCTCAGGGCCAGCCTGAACTCCAAAGCGAGACCCTGTCTCAAAAAAAAAAAAAAAAATAGCTTGAGATCTTTAAATTCCCCTCTTACCAATTTAATTTACACTGGGAAATGCCTTTATAAATATTGTCTTTGTGAGGCCCTCATTGTCATAATCTAACTCAGATTACTAGAGAATAATTTTTAAATCTTTATTCTCTCTTGGGTTAACATGACACTGTATCTGCCTGAGAAGTGGTGACCCATGGAAACATTTTGCTTATTGGATCATTATATCAAAGTTAAAATGAGTAACTCTAAGTTAAATGAGTAACTCTGAGAGACAACATCTATGAAGAATTGCCTCATCAAAGTTATACAGAAGATGAGACCATATCTTCTTAAAAATAATACTTTTAATGAAGAGTTAAATGACCCAATCTTTAACAAAATAAGACATACACATATAGTATGGCCTTAATAATAAAATTAATCAATAATACTTGGTGCACCTGCGGTGACCTAAACATTAATCAAAACAAACATGAACTTTACTTTTTAAATTTTTTTTTTTTAAGGCAGGATCTTGCTTTTAGTTCAGGTTGGTCTGAAACTCAGCAATCTTCTTGCCCCTGCCTCCTGAGTGCTGGGATTACAAGAATGAGCCATCACGCCTGGCACTGTGGTATGCTGTATTGATTGCTGGTGGCATGAGTTACCACACTCAGCATTGTAGTATGTGGTTACTGAGAATTGAACTCAGGACATTGTGCTTGCAAGGCAGGCGCTTGGAACCATTGAGCTAAATCCTCAGCCCATGAACTATACTTTTAAGGATTTCTGTTTTGATCACAATAATTCCATATGTAGAATCCAGAGATGTTTGTTTATTCTGGGTATATGCTTTTAACTACAGAACTAAAAGTTCTGTTGTGCTGAGAGGCATGTGTATGGCTAATTCACTGATTGGTTGTATAATTCTATTTGAAGGGTCATGTTCTATGATATTCTGAGTACATTTGCCTGAAACTAATGACAAAAGAATAAAGACAGGGCTTCATTCCACGATGTTGTACTGTCTGTAGTAAAGGTAAAGGAACTGGTGAAACCTTCAACAAAAAGGGAAATCAAGAAACTCTGAGAGAACTGGTTCAAGTTATTAGCAGGATGGAGTTTAGGTTAAGAATTCAGCCGCAAGCTGCCCAGTGATGCTACTGAAGGCGAAGTGATCTCCCTGGGGCTGCCCTTTACTCATTTACATCTTTATTTTCTCATACCAGAGAAAAGATGCGATATGTACCTATCTGTGCCCTATTTATTTCACTTATGAGGATATCCTCAAGGTATGTCCATTTCTACTTAAATGGACAAATTTCTACTTAAATGGACATACTTTGAGGATATCCTCATAAGTGAAATAAATAGGGCACAGATAGGTACATATCGCATCTTTTCTCTGGTATGAGAAAATAAAGATGTAAATGAGTCCTA
>PVIR01002551.1:55430-101061 GCA_004026965.1 Petromus typicus | reverse complement strand
GGGCTATGGGAAAAAATGAGAATTAAGTTGTGTCTTATACTGGTACAAATCCCCATTATGGAGTGCAATCATGATGTGTATATTTAATGTACCAATAAAGATTATTAAAAAAAAAAAAAAGAATCCAGTCCATTTTAGGACCCTGATGAAGCTTAGAGTCAGACCTCCAACTTTCCTGTTTCTTGCTAAATAGAACACAAAGGTGCAAAATGAGATATATATTTTACATGAAAGCTACATATTATTATATGAAAACAGTTTTTCTGCAAAGCGCTATAGTGTCAGATAGTAAATATTTTAGATTTTGTGAGCTATCCAGTCTCTGCCACAATTATGCCTCATGCCTATTATAATACAAGAGCAACCATAGACACAAGCAATGAATGAGCACTGTTGTATTCCAATAAAACTTTATTTACAAACAAAGACATCAGCCCAGATTTGACCCATGAGGTCCAGATACTTGACCTTTGGAGTACAGGAGACCTGGCTTCAATAGCTGACTCTTCCTCTCACCATTTATGTGACTCAGAGCAATTTCCTTTACTTCATGAGCCTCTGACCCTTTGCTTGAAATAGAAATGACATGAAGCAGATAGTGCTGGGGACAGTGCAGCTTGTGCAGATTACTTTGGGGAAGTGACTTATTCCAGGTGGTCTTCTGCCTTTCCCAACTCCTCTTGCAGTTCATTTGGGCCACAGACTGAGTTCTGGTCAATGGAATACGGAGATTACAGACCTTCCAAGCCAGGTCCCTGTGAAAGTCTCATGGCCTCCCTTATTCCCCTGAAATCACCTTGAGAGCCAACTGTTTCTAATGATGTTAATAAAGCATCCAGGAGACCACCCCACTCCATCAAACTAAGCAAGAGTGAGAAATAGGAATTTGCCATCTGGAGGGACTGAAATTTCAGAGTTTATATGGTGGGATATACAAAGCAACATCACAATACAAATACCTCCTGGGGTCACAAAGAGGGTAAAAGAGTCCAAGCCCAGGACTTGACACAGAGTAGCCCCTCTATCCCTATTAGCTATGCTGATTAACTGACTATAAAATGCATTCCAAGTAATTTATATGTTAAAAAAAACTCTAAAAATGTCACTAGAAATAATTCACCTGATTTTTCCAAACTACATCAACCTACTGAGTTTTTTTTAAAGGTTGAAAATAACATTTTGATAAGGAAAATGCTGATTCCACATATTTTACTCAAAAAAAGGCATTACTTATTGGGCTCTCTTTAAGAGAAGGAAGGAAAACAGAAAAATATCCTCTGAGTTTTGCATCCTATTCATCATTTCCTCTACTCAGCACGTTTCCCGAGCAGGTCCATTGTGTGGGTGCCTTGGACTGATTGCTAATGCAGCCATGGTTCAGCCGCCCAATGGCCAGAGCAGGTTGTTCCTTGGGTTCTGTGGGGTGTCATCAGTCGCAGAACAGGGAGCACCATGCTGCACAGGGGCGTCTTTGTTATGATTTAGATCGAGAAAGTCTCCCAACAGCGTCACGCACCCGTAGACGAGAATTCTGGAAGATAATTAAATCACAAGGACAGCATAGGTGACTAGCTTTAGGAAGAAGTGGAAAAGAGACGGTCACCGGGAGCGAACAACTCCCTCTCCAGCTTCCCGCTTCTCTCTCTGCTTCCTGACCACAGTGACGCCATGGCATGAACAGCTGCCCTACCTCTAGGCCCTCCCACCCGGCTGTTGCTGGGATCAACCCGCTGGGCATTGACTGAAACTTTTAAAATGTGAGCCAAAATAAACATCTCTCCCCGTAAACTGTGGATGCTGGGCATCGTGTCCCAGCAATGAGAAGGCGATGGAATCTCAGTCTACCCTTGAGCCCACAGACCCCAGATCCTGACACAGCTGAGGATCAAACCTAACCGTGGATGTCAATGCGGACTTCACCACAGGGGAAAAAAAAAATATTTTCCAGCACCTTGATGTTTTCAGCTCAAAGTGGTATAAAGAAAAATAAAATTCCATCATCAAAGGAGAGTTGATGTGTTTGTGAGCCAAAGACAGATTCTGAGAAGGGGACTTTGAAGAGGAAAAATGGGGAAGGATTAATAAAGAAAACAGTAAGAGGTGTGGATGGTTCGAAAAACTCACTTTGGTTCCTCAAAGAAGAGGAATCTTTGCTCTTGAAGAAGAGGTATGTGACGTGTCAATAATTCCACTATGCCTGCATATATCAAAATGTCATATAAAATATACAATTATTATGCCAATAAATAACATATACAAAGAAAGAGCTAACAGGTCAGCTTGCAGCTCAGGCTGACAAGTTATGAAATGAAATCTACTCAAACTAGATCTCAGTCCAAATCCAGACTTAGCACAACCTTTTTTTTTTGAATGGCCAACCTTTACAGAATGACAGGGCTGCCCATTCACATACTTTCCTTTATGCAAACTTCCCACAAGCCTTGGTTTAGGTGCATTATTATCTACTGTTAACTATCTGTAGACTGCTTAGGAAACCATCAAACTGAGAGGCTAAATGCATCTCCCTGGTCACACAGCTATTAAGTGGCAGAATTAAGATTTGAACCCAAATAATCTGGGGTGGTTTGTTTGTTTGTTTGTTTAGTTTTCTCAAGACAAGGACTTGCTTTGTAGTTTAGGCTGGTCCTGAACAAATTATGTAGCCCAGGCTAGTCTTGAACTCACAGCAATCCTCTGCCTTTGTCTCCCGAGTGCTGAGATTACAGGCATGAGCCACTGTATCTGGCATTGTGATATGTGGTACCGGGGATTGAACTTGGGACCTTGCACTTCCCAGGTAGATGCTGGAACCACTAAACTAAATCCCTGACAGAAACACAAATAATCTTGATTCAAAAATGAACTACATAACTACTCCGTTCTAATGTCTCATAACCAGCATTGCTCAAGCATCATCATAGATAAGACCCTATCCTCTAAATATTTAATGCATCTCTTTTTAACTTTCACAACTCTATGGGTTTCTTATTGTCAAGATTGCCATTTTTAATTGATTTTATTGGTACATTTTATATATACATTATGATTGTAATCAACATTGAGAATTTGTATCAGTACATGACACATCTGAGTTCTCATTTTTTCCTATTCCCCTGCCCTCCCTACAATCCCCTGCCCCCTATATACATAAGCTTTGTATCCTTCTTTTTTATATATAATGAAAAAGCAAGCCTAGGAAAGGGCAGTGGCTTCTCCCAAAGTTATAGGTTAGAAAATAGATAGTTGCAATCGCCAAGTCCTAGTCAAACACTCACAAGAAGCACCCAGATCTAAAGATTCCCAAATGTGTACTGTGAATCTAGATTGGCCACTGGCTTTGCCAAGATTCTTTAACTGAGAACTTTACCATTTCCTCTAGCCTCAGAGCCTGGAGCCTGTGATCTGGGCACACTGTGACTATCAGGTTTCCAGGGATTTAGAGATTCTAGTTGAGTATGACCTCCTGCATGTGCCAATTGACTTTACAACATTCAAAGGATAGGTTGTAAATCAGGAGGCAGGAAGTTCTATCGTGAATCATCCACTTCCTCAACCCTGTCAAGACTGACGTGCATAAATACTGGATAGGCTGAGGCAGGCACTGTCCTTTAGATTTTCAATAAATAAGACCTAACTTTCCTTTCAGTAAAGTGGCTATGCTTTGATATGCAAATAAGTAGTCCAGGAGATGTTTATGGGAATCTCCTGACACCTATATAACCCATAATCCCAGGTCTTTCTGTCTCAGAAAGCAGCCTGAGCTAGAATCTGGCAGAATGGTCTAAGAAGGAAAGAGGAAGGAGCTGAAGACTCAGTGTGGCCATGTCCTCAACATCTGCAAGGATAAGATATGAAGATCCTGAGAAAACTCCTCACCTCCGCACCATCGGTCCATAAGAAACCCCAGATACAACTGCACTCCCGAGAGTTCATCCTGCCGCATCCTGCCAAGCATTTCAGACCATGTTGTCTCAGTAGCCTTGGTTGGATATCAAGGCACATTCTCACTGAAGAGTGGCAAATTGCCTTGGCCTAAGCATCATCCTTGAGTACCTACCCCTAGTGCATTCCTACTATGAATCCTCGGGTAATTCACATCTCAGCATCAGCATGATTGTAAATGAAACAAACAGGTAGAAAGGCCAGTGTTTCAGCTTTTGTAATTATTGTTGTCATTGTCTTTGCCTCTTACCATGGAAAAGTGGGATTATCACAGTCCTCCCTCCCTTTCTTGATTTTTACCAATTCTTGTGGAATCCCTGACCTTTATAAAGGTAAGAAAATATGGAAGATCTTTGGTAAAGGGAAGACAAAGACAGAGAATCTTCTAGTACAATAGCAAGAACCCATATAAGGAAGGAAAAAGTTTATCCATTCTAAGACTAGAACTGATACAACATTTTCCTTCACAACAATAGCATCTAAAAGACCAAAATCTACATCCCTGTACTTATTAACATGAAATGAATCAGAATTATCTCTAGAAAGAAAGACAAAGAAAGAGATGAAGACTATCCCAGGGGAGGAAAGAAGAGGAGAAAGAAAGAAAGAACATAAACACACTGTTTCCCATCCAGCATGAAATGAAATCAGCATGCATGAAATACTTAGTTGGAAAAGGATATAGTTGCTCTGAATCATGCTCACAGTTCTAAGCAGTTGTCAGCACAGTAGTTTAAAGTAGAAATTTCTTTTACTTGTGAATCAAACCTTCCCAACAGTCCATCCAACATTAATGTAGCCATTAATATTACAGAAGGTATAAAATCCCTCAAATCGTCTTATCACCCTCCCAGTTTTGAAAGTACTATTATAATTCATCTGTTTGGACCAAAGAGTAAGTAGATCTTTCCTTCATTGCCTCTATTCTTGGCGAGAAAAATGGACAAAGAAGGAGCCTCTAATCTAACTTGAAAGATCAGAAAACTCTCCCTGGAAAGGATGAAGTATGAGCTGAGTCCTAGGGGACAAATAAGTATTGATCAAGCAGAAAAAGAGACAGCATGTACAAAGGCCCTCTGACAGAGGCTGCAGAGCATCTCTGTTAACTCCATGAGGGTAGGAAATAAAGGATGAAGGAAAATGGATAAATACAAAGTTAGAACAGTATGGGATGGTCACATTATACAGGTTCTTCAAAAAAAATCCTTAATTAAGGAGCAGGCACATTATGCAGACAACACTGGGTGGGCACTGAAGGGTTGTAAGCAAGGGAGTGATTAGATTAAACTTGTATTTATGAGAAGTTTCTTGATCTATTCTGTGAAAGTGGTTTAGGGAGAAGCAAATGTGATAGTGGAGAGATGAAAGGAAATTATCGGTTTCACCCAGATGATGAGGATGAGGAGCAAATGAAACATGCCATGTTTCCCAAGTGTGTTTCACAGGGGAACACCTTCACTTCCTGCATAGTTGAATGGAACTACAGCTTTGGAAGATGCTGTTAGAAACAGAAGAAGCCCGGGAATTTAGCTCAGTGGTTCCGGTGCCTGTCTTGCAAGCACAAGGGCCTGAGTTCAATCCCTGGTTAACCACATACAATACTGGGTGTGGAGACTCATGCCCAGCAGCAATCAGTACCACATACCACAGTGCAGGGCATGGTGGCTCACACCTATAATCCCAGCACTCAGGAGGCAGAGGCAGGAGGATTGCTGTGATGTGAGTTTAAGACTGAGCTCAGGGCCAGCCTGAACTACAAAGCGAGACTCTGTCTCAAAAAAAAAAAAATAAATAAAAAGAGAAAAAGAAACAGGAGAAGAACCTCACTACCAGTAATTTGGGCCCTGGAATAGAACTAGTTGGTTGGAATCCTGACCACTGTAGACACAGTGCTCCTCTGGGAGTCTGAGCTTTCTCAGGTAGATAACAATAATACAATTCCCACTTGAATGTTGCTGAATTAAATAAGATAATATATATACAGGGCTAAGCATACTAACCAATGTCAGTTGGGACTCAGTAAATGACTGATATTGTTAATATTAATTTTCCTTTGTCCCATCTTTGTAGAAAAATAATCTTATTTCCCTTTTACTTTGTTTATCTGTTGATTTATTTTCTACACAGACCATGGGGGAAGATCTGGTAGTCCAAGGCATCTTTAATGAGCATATCAGTCAGATTCTAAACAAGAACAGAAATCATTAAGCATTTAAAACCAAGGTATTTTCACTTCAGGAATTTGTCATATTGGTGATGGAAGAGCTGAGAAGCCAAAGAAGGGCCAGTGAATCACCCTGGAGATAAGCAGCAGAAGAAGATACCAGAGATCAGAGGAAGGGGTGGGACTGTGAGAGCACAGTTATCTACTGGAAGTTAGAACCAGGTTTCCTGCGGGGTTGGGATCCACGGACAGGCCTAGATGCTCTTAGTAACATCATCTGAGTTACAGAGGAGGGGCAGGCAGAGGACTTCCCTAGCTCCTCCCACCTGCATCTTCCTTCATGCTGCCCTCCAGTCTCCAGTGCTGCTAACTAGCCAAAGCTGAAGCTCACTGACCTGCAGATCTGGGAAACCAGGAGCTGGTGGGAGTCAGCTCCTGACAGCAGAACACAGACTTTCCCCAGCTTGTGCCCCAGATGACCAGCTGATCTGAGACAGCTCTGAAGGAGACAGTAAGCACCCAGTCCTCTCTGCATTCCTGGAAATGTGACTCCTCAGGCCTTCTCAAGCAGTCCAACTGGCCAGCCCCTTCTGGAGAGACCCTCCTCCAGGGCATCTCAGGCCTCCTCACCCAGCCTCCCTGCTCGGCCTTGAGGTTGGACCAGAGAGCCCCTGCCAATCTCAAAGCTCCTCCAGTATTTGCTACCCTGGAGTTATTTTTATATCTCATTTCCTCACATTATGGCAATTTACATACTTCAGCAGAGCACAAGAGTGTCCAAAACATACACTAGTAACAATAACACATCACCAGGAGCTTCACAGAAACCCCAACCCAGAGGAGTTTTCGGAAATCAGTCACTAAAACAAGTGGTTCCCTCATCCCCAGTGGGAGAATTCTCAGCAACACTTGACAATAAGTGGACGTGATGAGGACAGCACAGTGCGGTAATTCCTGCCGGATTGCACATTGAAAGCTGCATTCAGCACACGGAGCCCATCAGAGCGAGCATTGTTGAGATGAATACGAAGGGATTGCAGAGTGAATTGCTGCTTCATTGCCAAGTGCTTCCGATTCCTTGCTCCTGCCATCTGTGTCCTCCGGAAGACACGCAGAAGCAAAGGTCCGAATAGGGGGTGGGCTCCAGGCTGCTGGGCAGGACAGATCTCAGGTTTGGGAGCCTCATAGATACAGGGGGAAACACACTGGGGAGTCAAGGGAATGCAAGAAAACACATGGTCCCTCATGCTTCTACAAATACCAAAACATATGGTCAGAGATAGGACAGACTATGCTAGGCATATGGCTCTTGCCTTTATATACATGACCTTCACACAGCCACAGAAACACCCACACTGCAAAAGTACACATAGACACACTCAGATATGTGCACAGGCATATATATGTATACCAGCACATACATTCAGAAACAGAGATACATGCATACATGCATGCACACACAGGCAAGTCGCACAAATATACCTGACACTGAGAACCTCATCTTTTCTCTCCAGTCTCACTCACCCACATGCTTACACTTCATACCTATTCACAACAACTGAAGTGCTACACCAGCAAAGGGGAAGATAGTGAAGCAATCAACTGCCTCTTTAGTTGTCTAATTTTGAAAACATGGCTCTATTTTAACTCAGAAATGCAAGACTATTGTTCTCACCAAGAGCCCAGTTTGCTTTTGGCTCAACCACCGAGAGTGTTGTATTTAACATTTGCATTATTAATGTCTCCAACCTGGGTTTAAAACACTACAGTCAAATGCCCCCTGGAGATGTCAGTGTAGGCCAGGGCAACTGATGGTCTCACATAGTGTAACAGAAGACTGGATCCTTGGAATGATCTCACTTCTCTTTTCAAGTCCTAACAACGGTGGCAAAAAAAAAAAAAGAGTCAATATAATAACCAACACTGACTGAGCACAGATTGTATGGAGGGCAGTGTGGTAAATGCATATTTCTTACAACCACCACACTCTCAGTCACTGCCTTGGAAATGACAGTCAGCCTCTTTTATGCTACAGTCTCCAACGATGCACCTTCCCCCAAATAATATGGGGTGTCCACTTAGCTTACATGGAAGTTGTCTAACTACAACTGTGTGAAGACCCAGTGCATCAAATGGAGTTTGCCACTTGCAAATATCTGGCTCGAAGATCACAAGCAGATTTTGGAATGTGTCATTGACCTTTAGGTACAATCTATGCTCTCCAAAATTTCCCACTTCCTTCCTTTCCACAAGGTCCGTAGGGAAAGTGATAGTAGTTTTTTAGCCTATCTCATTAGTCATCAGCTATTGTGCATAAGCTAACCAAAAACTCAAGAATTTTAAAAAATTACTAAGGAAGCTAGAAAGGAAGGTCACCCTGCTTTGGGAGGGAGTAGAAATGTCTTTGAACTTTGACAGGTGTCATTGAAATCCCCTCCACACTACTTCCGGTAAGGACGCGGAGCTAGCTCGGGCCTTTAACCTTTCTTGAGCACTTCACTTTCCATGTGTAAAATGGGAATAGTAATGTCAATTTTATTTTTCTTTTTTACCCTAAAGATGAATAGATGCCTGAAATGAGGGGTGAAAAGTAGACAGAGCATGTACCAGGTACTCATTAATCAGGAATCTCTTTCCTCCGTGACTCTGATCTCATTTCCCTTTCACCCGTACCCTGTCCAGAGTTTGTGTCTAAAACAAGAAATTCAGGCAGAACCACAACATCATTCCAGAGACAGAAATGATGCTCTTGTGTCAGAGGTGTTTCTATCAGTCAAGATCTAAACAAGACCTCGTGGGTGTTTAAATCTGAGAAAACATATTTAAGGAAAGTGGTTACATTGGTGATGAAAGAGCCAAGAAATAAACCAGCAAACAGGTCCAGCAGTAGGAATCTATCACTTGGCCAACAGGCCAAGGGAGAAGGTGCAGTCCCTGGGCCACAGTCATTGGGTGGAAAGTGCCTCATAAGAATATGAACCACCGTGGAAGCCTCACTACAGTCTCCCAAAAGAGAGAAAAGTTCCCTGGCCTCTCACTACTTCCCACCTTTTACTTTTCCCAGAGCGCTCCCTGTTGGCTAAGTGCAGCCCAAAGAGGTTTGATGTGAGGGTCTGGAAAAGGCAACCAGCAGGTATCAACCTCTTGTGCTACAAAATAGAACAAAGATGGCAAGAGACGAAATGGAGATAGACGGGCCAGGCACAACAACATAGGGACCACCATTTTAAGAGGAAAAGATGGACAATGATGAGATAGGCATATACACAAAGTTTAAGGAAATCACTGTGTAATCACCAAGTTGCATGGAATTGCCCATAGGACAGAGATTACTCTCCATAGCAGAAGAGAAAACTGAGGATCAAAGAGATTGTTTCTAATTTAAGATTATTAAAGTACTAGGAGTGAAGTCCAGATGCTGCCAGATAATCTAGCCCCAGATCCCTGGCTCAGAACCATTCTGATGAAAACCCACCTACATTCTTCATAGTCAAACCTACTGGGGTGAACTTTGGATCTCTCATTTCCTACGCTGCATGCTCTCATGCACTATGTTTCCTCATCTATTTCATACAAAGACTAATTACTTTCTAGAGAGGGTGGTTTTAAAGGATTATTGAGACAAAAATCTACTCAGTAAGCACACAGGTGTGTGTTTTTGTCATTCTCAGTACTGCTGCCCCTGGATTTGTCTGTGAAAATACTAACTTCTGTCCTAGGGAGAAAAAGAGTCAAGGTTACAGCGGAGTCTGTGAAAGAGGCATTAAAGGTCAAAGACCAAGAGGTTGCTGCTTGGTGTGTCTGTGACAGACACTGTCCAGGGCCCTCTCATACCTGTTTTGCACTCTAGAGCTCCTACAGGTGTGCTTGACAGTTCCTATACACCAGGAAGTTTCTTGCATAGAGCACCTATGCTCAGCCATCATGTGGGACTATGTACAAACATCAGAGATGCTACAGAGTCAGGACAACAAAGAGCCCTGTTCCAATGAGAGGCACCAGCTAGTGGTAAAGACTCTACCTAGCCCCTTTTTCCATTAGTGAACAATTCTATATCTGACATACTCTCAGGGGTCCTTAGCAAAACTGAGCTCCAGATCCCCAAAGCAGTCTTCTACCCTTCCAGTCAATAACAGTGATAACTCTCCTCTGGTCCTATATCCTTTCCACTTACCATGCTTCCTGAGATTGCCTCCCAAACAAACTACCTGTACCCAAACCCTGGATTGGTGTCTGGCTTTGGGAACCTAAGCCAAAAAATTGCTTCTCTGTACTCTTTTTTCTTTTTTTTTCAAATCTTTATTGGTACATTACACATATGTATCATGATTGCACTCCATAATGGGGATTTGTACCAGTATAAGGCACAACTTAATTCTCATTTTTTCCCATAGCCCTACCCACCCCACTGCCCCCCTATATACATGAAATTTGTTTTCTTTCTTTTTTGTTATAATCTCATTATTTTTCCCCCTTCACCCTATTTCACTTTGAGCATTTTGTATTTCACAATATATAACATACAATTCTAGGACTCATTTACATCTTTATTTTCTCATACCAGAGAAAAGATGCAGTATGTACCTATCTGTGACCTATTTATTTCACTTATGAGGATATCCTCAAGGTATGTCCATTTAAATAGAAATGATTCAAACTTATCATTTTTTATGGCACAGTAATACTCCATTCTGTAGAAGAACCACAGCTTTTTTATCCAGTCTCCAGTTGATGGACACTTGGGTTGTTTCCAAGATTTAGCAATCACAAACTGAGCTGCTATAAACATGGGTGCACATATGTCACTGTGATATGAGTCTTTTAATTCTTGTGTGTATATACCTAGCAGGGCAATGGCCGGGTCAAATGGGACCTCCAATCCTAGCTTTTTGAGGAATCTCCAAACTGATCTCCACAGGGGTTATATTCTTCCCTATTCTCTAGTCATCATGCAGGTCCCTAATCTACCCCCACCCCAGAACAAACAAGAGTAAGAAATCATCCACCCAGTCAATAGTTCATCCAGTTTTTAGTGTAAAAAATAGTAACAGCCTGTCCCAGACAGTTGGTTCAAATGCTGAGGTCCAACAGGAGACAGGTTTGCCCAACCCCCAATGAATGCCTCTCAGGATGCTGCATCTTGGGGCTGGTTCTGTGTTAGATAGATACTCATGAGGGCTCTGCCCCCTAACAAAGGAGGAAAATGACACCAACACACAAAGAGCTCAGAGCACGGTGGAATCCCCTGCAGAGTCGGGCTTCCATACCTGCAAATTATCTTTTGCTAATCAATATGTTTAATAAATAATATTCCAGTTGATTTCATTACTGGCAATACACAAATCAATAGAAGGTTATTGCATGATAACTTCCCATTGATATTGTAATCCTGCTGATTTAATAAATGTTGCTTTTCCGAGGAATGCTGTTTGCATTAGGAATTGAAGAAAAGAAGAAAAAAAGCATCCTAATTCTTTTGTGAAACTGAGGCAACAGTTTAATCAGAAGGTCTCACAAAAAGCAAATAGGGGCTATTCAGCTTTTGCCCCTGGCGTAGACTCTTGGCCTGACAATGCCACTGACTACGTGTTCCTTAGTCTCCTTTGATGGACTCCAGAGTTGCAGAAGGAAAAATTCTTTCCTTTGCAAATCCTGGCCAGAAATGTCTTTTTTTTTTTTTTTTTAGGTTTTTTGAGACAAGGTCTCGCTTTGTGGTTCAGGCTGGCCCTGAGCTCAGCCTCAAACTCACATCACAATCCTCCTGCCTTTGCCTCCCAAGTGCTGGGATTACAGGCGTGAGCCACCACGCCGAGCACTGTGGTATGTGGTACTGGTTGCTGCTGGGTGTGGGTCTCCACACCCAGTATTGTTATGTGGTTACCGGGGAATCGAACCCGGGTCCTTGCGCTTGCAAGACAGGCGCCGGAACCACTGAGCTAACTCCCTGGCCCCCAGAAATGTCTTCATGAATGAAAATCCCCAGACAGGAAGAAGATAAATGATGTCAAATGATAATGCTGTGGCTCTAGATACTCTTTCAAATCCCTGCATGTGAGAAATGTAAGGGAAACAGTAAGTGTCTAGTGTAAAAAACCCCAATTGCTATGCCCTAACCAATGGCATCAGAATCACTGGCAACAATGGTTAAAATTCAGATTTCTGTAGTCCTAATTCCAGAGATGATGAGCTTAGGGCTCACACAGAGCCTAGAAAATATGTTTTTTAATTTTTTTATTAAAGCATGTCATGTTATTAAAGAATCATTTTTAAAGGGCAATATCATCACAACTTGCACAAATATGAAATGAAAATGTGTTGAAGATTTTAATTAACACATTAATTAACTAGGGCCCCAGCAATATACCACAATGGATTTAAATGAGAACTCAAAGTACTATACTCTTACTTAATTCCATTTTCTGCTGAGATTAATTTACAAATGAATGTAAGACTGGCTTTAACAGTACAGGAAAAAGAACAATAGCCATTCCACCACCAGGCAGACAAGTTCCATTTGTGTTGCTATCAATTAACCATAAGTCAAAGGCAGTTAAAGGCACTGAGCACTCACACAATCAGATCATCCCAAAGGGTGTCACCACACAACACTCACAATAACTACCTGAAATTAGGTCAATTTCAAGGTAAAAGACCCAGCCTCTGACAAGACTGCCCTCACTGGAGACACGGAACCACAAGTTCACAGGTGCCCAGCTCACTCTACTCTGGCCATCCGGCTCCAAATGTGGACATTTCCACAACTTCTGCAGGTTCAGTAGTTGCCTACACTGAGTCACAGAGCTCCAGAAGGTACTACAACTTTTTCTTACAAAATATACACTATAGGACACAAATCAGGACAAATCAGAAGAAGAGACCCACAGGAAGAAGTCCAGGGGAGCTTCAAACACGAAATTCTGTGTGCTCAGGACACATCGCCTTCCCACCGTATCATCAACACATATCACTAACCAGGGAGGTCACCTGACATCCCACACCTCTGCTCCAGTGGCTTCTCGACTCTGGCTCCCATTTCCATACAGCTGAGATGCACTCTGGGTCTTTTTTCCTTTTTCAGAGGATCTGTCTATCTTTAGATGGATGCTGCTGTTGGTATCTTGATCCCCTCAGCCAGGCTAGTGCACTCTTCTCCTGTCTTCTGTCCACAAGACCACCCTCCTTGCCTGGAGGAACACTAGTTCTGTGGGATGGTTTATACACCAGAGCTCACCCTGGGATAAGGCTAAACTGGGTCTCTGCTTAGACGATGTTGGGAAACATTTTTAAATATAAAATCTCACTTTTTAATACTCATGATCATGATGATTATTTGACAGTCATCATTCATTGTCTACTTGTTAAGAGTTCACCTCCTACAAGTGTTATCTCAAGCCCTTTGAAGCTTGGACATTTTTATGCCCGTTTTACAGATGAGAAGAAAGAGCCCCAGACAGTCAACTGGCTTGAAATCCCAGCTCTTTAGAAGGCAGAGCTAGATCAAATCCAGCTCTGGCTAACTCTAGGATCTTCAGCTCTTCTTCACTATACTTTGTGGGATGATGAGGATTTATCATTATGGAATGTTTTAATAACTGAGAGGCAAATGCAATCACAGATGCCTAAAGTGGGGACCAGGCAAAAAGGGCTTGCCATGAACCCCCAAATTGTCTCTGTCTCTGCTATTCTGATCATCAGAATGAAGTTAGTGAAAAAATGAAAATTAAAATCCTTCAGGGACATCCACAAGGCAGATCTCTGAGGAAGAAAATCAGAGGACTCAAGGGGAGAATCTCTGTGGTTTATTGAAAAAGCAACAGTTTTTCATTCAAACTAGGGCTTTGGGAATTCAAATGGGAGCTGGTAAAAATCACCCTGGGATGGATACAGGCAACCAACACCCCTGGTCACCACAGTTATAGAGACTGAGCCCATGAGAATAGCACTTTCCCTGCAGCACATTAAGTATCCACAGAGCATCCTACTATGGGACTCCCTCCCCGCAATTATTAGCATTATAATTGCCCTTTAAATATGTCATAGTCAAAGATTTGCTACATTCTTCAGTGTGATTGCCATTGATTTTTGAAGCCCACATCTTCTTCCCCAGGGAAACACATCTTCAGCAAAATGATAGAAGGAAATGGAAAAGAAGGATTCAATTTATAGGCATTCATTTCACAGGCATTGCTTTAGGAATACAGCTGGTCTCAAAGCAGCACTTCTCAAAGGGTGGTCCCGGAGCCACCTGCATTTGAATCACCTAGGAATTTATAAAAATGCTGATTCCCATGTCCCAGTGTAGACGGTGTATGTCAGAATCTCTGAGGATGGGTCTAAGAACATATTTTTAACAAGTTCCCTCTACATTCTTATATGTAAGGTTCTTACTTGTGGCAGTGAAAGGCCCCCACACCACAAAATCCAGGTGAGCACACTTTGACTTCGCTCTTTGCTCCTCAAGCTGTGGGACCACAAGTCTAGATCCCCTGGCAAGGGCTTCCAAAGAAGATTCTTCATATACACACAGACACACACACACACACACACACACACACACACACACACACACACACACACACACACACACACACACACAAACACATGGATGTCATGAGGAGTTCTCCTCCCTCTGCTCCAGAGCAGGAGGTAGCCCCGGTTAGACTGTGTGAAGAGGTGGCTGGGTCTCAGGCAAGGAGAGTGGGCAGGTTGTTGGCCGTGGCATCTGCTGGGAGGAGCTGGTAATGGGCCTGATTTATGACACGCAGCATGGGACCTGGCTGCTGAGCTCAATCACTGTGGCTCCCCACGGTGGGGTTCATGCGCTGTAACGGGCCTGGAAATTGGAGAGGAATTTACCTCCTGCTGCCGAACATTACATAACAATCAAGGGAAACAAGCAGAGGCAGGAGGGGGCCTCCTCAGCTGGCACTGGAAGCCTGGCATAATAAAAAGGGTAGGACTGGAAACTATCTGCTGAGCTTCCTACTTCCTCAGCAACCTATAGAAGTAGGTCCCAGAGTGGCCCAGCCAGGGCTGGCATCAGAGCCCTCCAAAACACACATCAGCCCCCTCTTCCTGGCAACTTTAAAGCAAATGGCTTTAAATGGAGGGAGAACACAGATGAGAAAGATTTGTTGTCGATAGCAAACCCGCCAGTTCCAGGTCTCAAAGTACTTATGGACTAGGCATCCCTTAATGCCTAACTCATTTGCATTTGGGAATAATCCAAACAGGACCTGAGACTGACCTCTGCAACATGAGAGGACATGGGACAAAATGAGGACTCGATGGGTGCAGCCTCATAGGTCATGGATGGGGAAGGAGTGGACCGAGTCATGGAAGGGATTCTAGCTGTGCCCCTGACATAGAGGGGGCATATGCAGCTGATCTTGATACTCAGTTCTAGTAGACTCACATGGAATATGTAATAAATGAAACCCAAGGAGATGCACTAACAGGCCCTGACTCACTGTCTAGTACTACGGGAGGTGAGGAAACTGCCATTCTGACAAGGCGATTGGGCCTTGCTTTCTTTTCCTCCCAGAGTGATTCACAGAGACAAGGATCAAGTACCAGTCTTAGCCCCCGGCTTTATCACCAACCTAAGGTGCTATCCCAGAGGCCCACCACTGACTTCCCAATAAGGAGACTTCATCTTCTGGTAAAAATCACAGAGTTCCAAAGCCTAAAAAGGTTTTTATCACCAATGAAATGAATTACTGCTGTGTAGTCTGAGCTCCTGAATGGACACACCCTCTCAGAGGGTGGGGAACATGTTTGTCCCCTTCCCAGGTTGGCTGCGGGCACCCAGGAAGTCACTAGCACAGGATGGGGGTAAATATTTATTCTCTCTGAGAAAAGAAGAGGCTGGGGCAGATTCACTTTAAGTATCAAATATTCCATTGAGGCTGAGTGCTTCTCTTGAGCTCATTGTCTACAAAGTTAACATGAATATTAACAGATGTAAGTTTGCTGAGTGTGTGATAGCAGATAAAGGACTGTGGGGCTCTGGGTACCTAAGAGTGAAAAAGCAACCTTGTCAAAGGAAAGTCAGGGAAGGCTGCCTGCAAGAAGCACTCTTTAAGGCAAAACCTGAAGGGAAAGTAATAAACTGGCTGAGACATGGAAGGGTGGAGCTGTTAGAAAGAACAGCATCTGCAAAGCTCCTAACAGAGAGAGCCTGATCTCTCGACTCTGTCAGTCAGAGTTTCTCATTTTGTTCTATTTTTTTATCCTAGGCCTTCAGAATCACATTCCATTAAAAGGTATTTGGCAACTGAAGCACAAATGCTGCAAGCTGAGTCAATCAAATGACCTCCGAGTGTCTATCAGCGTCTAAAATCTATGTACAGGCTCAAGAGAATAGGGCAGGGGCCTGCACGCCTGGGTCAGGGCCAGAGGTCAAGGGTCAGAGGTCAGAGGTGACTGACCAGACCCACAACTTCGAGTGGTGAGTTGTAGCCAACAAAAGAACAATGCTCACTTGTTTTTCTGGGTTTTCTTTCTCCCCTGGATACACATTTCACACTATTTTGACTCTGAATGAGTGCAACATTTTAGAGGGAATTCGCAAAAGGAGGCACTTTCATTTTGTGCTTTAACAATTTACAAAATGCATCGGTTAATCTGACCTCACTGACCCATCAAATATTCACCACAAACTTATTTAGGGCATGTCCTCAGGTCAACAAGCTATGCAGACAGAAGCAGGACAGGGTCTCTGGCTCACAGAGATTAAAATGGTACACACTTGGCAGAGATATAATAGAACAGTTAGCACTAAGGGTCCACTGTCAGCCAAGAAATGTTCTCTACAGGGCCCAGTCCAATCTCAGCTATAAAAACTGAGCTTCAGAGAAGTTAAGCAACCTATCCAGGGTCACAGAGTGCCTAAGTAGGAGAAGCAAGATCCAAAGTCAAGTCCATCTAACACCACAGTCTGTTTTCATGATCCTCGTAGACTGATGCCTCAGAAAAGAAACAAATGAAGGAAATAAAATCACAAAGTATTAAAGGAGACTGAAGGGAAAAATCTACCTGATCTTAGCTATCCTGGGACGTAGTCTCAAAGCATAGCAAAGAGGAAAGATCAAGAAGATTGCTAGCAATAACTACACAAAATTTTCACACTTCTGCTTGTCAAAAACATCAGACAAGGCTCAGAAAGATAAATGAGGAATGGGGGAAAATCTACAGTGTGTGTTATAGACAGCTTTAGAGCCCACTATAAAAAGTTGTTACCAACTGATGCATAAAAAATAAATCATGAGGAACAGAAATTAAAAATGATCAAGACACATACTCAGGATTACTATTAAGGTATCAGTAATTAAAGCAAATTATGTAAGAAATGATGAAATATTCTACTTTCCATTATGATATTAGCAAAAGCTTAAAAAATAAAAATAACCCTAGAATTGATGAATGTGCTATGAAATGAATACCCACATACACTACATCAGTGTCTGGTAAGCATTTGACAATATGAATTAAGAACCCTAAAAAATTATAACCTTTAACTCAATAACTCTACAGCAGAAAATTTATCAGAGATGGAGAAAAAGATGCAGAGAACAAGATGTTCAGCACAGCATTATTTATAGGATGGAGAAACTGTAAATCACAGTAAAGTCCCACAATAGGTGGACAGTGAAATCAATTTGGGTACATCCAGATCATAATACACTATTATTAATAGGAGCTATTAAAATCATATTTTTGAAGACCATTTAGTACCATGATCCATCTATTTAAAAGGAAATATAACAAAATTTCAAAGGCCAATGGTGGGGGGGGTCAAAGATGGTTTTTATTTTCTTTATTATGCTCTCCACCTTCAGAATTTCCTGTGCTTTATGTTATTTTTGCAATAATAAATACATAGGTATTTCTTCTACTTTTTACAAAGGCATACCAAAACTCAGCTTTTCTTTTCTCAAAACTGATTTTGTCTTTAGTTCCTTCTTGCAGTTGACAAAATACTTGAGACCTTTCTCCAACCGCCCATCTTGTGTTCTATCACACTCTCCGTTACCCTGTCTCTCACTGTCTTGCTTTACTATGGATTTGTGTTACCTTATGACTAGACATGGCAGCCCCCCTCCTAATTAATCTCCTGGTTTGTACTTCCCCAAGCCTATGCCTGAACTCTCATCTAATTCAGCTTCTTACATGCTCCTGCCAGATAAAGACAGAATTCTTTTAGTGTTTTGCTCCAGAAACTTCAGTGCCCCTCTGGTTCCTAAGAATCAAACCCCAACAACCTTTATCTGGCTTATAACATAGGACCTACCAAAACAGGAAAAGATTTGGATTATAATTATCATGGTCTTCATTTTGTATATGAAATTCTGAGACTACTCTACAACCAGTCCTCATTTTTAAAAGATGATGTTAAACTACTTCATTCCTGGACTTAATTGCCCCTTCTATCCATATCTACTACTTAAGTTTCCACCCAAACTAATTTTTCTGCTAGCTCTTCAGTGACAAGCTCAACATGTAGTAGGTGCTGAGTCATAGCTGTGGTACAGATGCTGTCAGACCTGGACACAAGCCAGCACCCCAGGACCCTGGCCTCGAAGTGTGTCTCTCTTCCACTGTAACTGTGTGATTCTCTCTTATTTAAAGGATGGTGAAGGGGCTATGACCTGAAAAAAAAAATCAATGACTCTCCACTAATAAAGGGTCTTATGCGGTAAATGTGCTCTTGGGAAGCTAGCTTCTGCCCTTCTCCACGGTTTTGGCCTGATGCCTTGGAGTGATTTACTCTGCGGTAACATGATGGAGCCTCCACCATGAAGGGGAATTAAATAAAAATGCAATAAAAGAGGACAAAATCAATCTGCTTACAGTTTTGTTTAATAAAAATTCATGAAGGATGGGCAGGCAGGCCCATAAGCGATGTACCAGTTCTGCCAGGGGCTGGCTGGGGACACTCACTTGGGCCTCAGCCTGGGGCGGGGGCTCAGCTAAAAGCAGGCTGCACAGACTTGCCACTGTGCAGACCGCTGCAGGCTAGTCCTTGTGCCAGGCCATGGAGCCAGGGCAACCTCACTGAAAGACAGGCAGCCAGTCAAGAGCATGTTGGGTGGAAGAATTCTCTAAAGCTAAAGAAGGAACTGAGATCTTTTCAATCTGGTTCTTCTCTCTGAACACCAAGAAGCTCTGATGTTCTGGAATGATCTACACTGACTCTCAGATCTGGCCAAATTAGAGTATTTTCTGTCCACAAAACTTTTCTGTTCCTCACGTGACAATGTGTCACATCTTTGGAAGACAATACCAGATTGAAGACTTCCAGTGATATAACACAGGTGAGCGCACACGACAGTTAATACACTCTAGCCTGCAGGCCATATCAGGACATCTGTTTATAAGTAAAGTTTTATTGGGACATAGCCACGCATACTAGCTCACAATGCAACTATGACAATTTTGTGCTGTATTGAGAATTGAATAGTTGTTTTAGAGGCTTACAAGCTCCCAAAAGTATTTCATCTCTTAAAAATCATAGACCTCTGATTTCCTGGAGGACTGCGGCTCACCTGCAACACTAATCTATTTGCCTATTCACCAAGAACATCATGAGCTCTCACATGCCAGGCAGAGAGACCTCAGAGAGAACAGAGATGAAAAAGTTTGAGCCTTGGTTTTTACAGGTCAGTCTTGGTTTTCTGCTGTTATATAACAAATAGTGTTAACTTAGTTTTAACTGTCCTATTCATCTTAGAAGTTTAACCCAATGCCCATTCCACAGTTGTGAAGGTCAAAAATCCAAATGGAATCAACTGGAGTCTCTGCTCATGGTCTAACAAGACAGAAGTAAAGATGTGGGCCAGGCTGAGCTCATGCCTGGTCACTCAGGGGAAGGATTTCATTCCAAGCTCTTTGAATTTCTTGATAGAATCCATTTCCTTCCAGCCTTAGAGCTGAAGTCCTGACAACTTTGAGGCGCATCAGGCATGGGCAACACACTGCTCACAGGGACTCCATGTACTGGCTTATGTGACCTCCCCACCTTCAGACAAACAACAGTGTGCTGCAGCTTTCTGCTTTGGGTCTTACCGGCTTCCCTCCTCAGTTATTAAGGGTTTGTGTGACTGTACTGAATCCACTTATTATAGGTAACTCAGAAGACTACTGTAAAATGAATCGACCACGTATACTAAAACATAACTATGGAAGTGGCATCTCCTAATGGTCAATCACAGGATATGGATAGGAGAGTGTGGGATGTCTTTGGGAGACATTTTACGATCTCCCCATACCATGAGGAGGAAATAATATATTGGGTAGGGTAGACTACCTAGCCATAACCTACATCCCTCCAAATTTCAGTAACTTAAATGCAAGATTTATATTTACTCTCTCATAACTGTTGAGGGCAGAAGTCATCAGGCAATGGAATTGTATTCTGAAAAATCATTCAGGACCTCTAGCTCATAGTGGTCTTGTCACCTTCAACACCTGGTTCCCAAGAGCACCCTACCAGTTGCCATAATCAGCCAAAAAAGGAAAGAACACAGGAAGAGGCTATAGGGAGAGGTGGGTTATGGGAAATGGCACACACATCTGTTCTCATCTTCTCTCAGAAACAAGCGAGTCCTATAACCTCATCAGACTTTGAGCAGTGGGAAATTAAGCATGGCTAAGCAATCATTTACCCATCACTCTTATTGCAAGGGCAGAAAAGGAAGATACATTTTGATGGCTAGTATCTGTCTTGTGGGTGGGTGAGAAGGAAGGCACTGATAGCTATGAATTGAAATCCTATTACATCTTTGGCTGCTGACACTGTACATGTTGATATGCTGTAGTTTTTTAAATAGTTTTTAAGGTGTTTTAAGGTATTCAAGTTGGTTTTGCTTGATAAATTAATTTTAAAGAGAGAAGACATGTACTAATGAAGCATGATACCAAAAACATGAAGTGATACTCAAACAGTAGTATGAGATATTATGATAGTAATAAAAGTAAAAGTGTTATACTTGAGTAAATCAGAGAAAGCATATGAACTGAGAGCTATTTCCTCCCCTGAAGACTCACTTTATGGCAGAGTCAGACCTTTTACCAAGTCTAACTGGCTGCATAGTCCATGCCCTACATTCAGGGCAACCTCCCAAATGAAAAAAAAAAAAAAATCAAGGAGAAGTTGATATTTGTGCTAGAATGTTGGTAAGCATCAGAGTGGCATGATCCTGGTTGGCCAATACAAGAAAGAACTGGGCAAGTAGCATGTATTGGATAAATAGGAGAGAGAGCAATCAATGGATTAAGACTTGAGTGGGACAGCTATTTGTGGCAGAGAGAGCCTGGCCCCTGGAGGAGCAAATAGGAGAGGAAGTATGTAGTAGGAAGTCCCTGAAGCACGTTGATCAAATTTCTAGAAAACAAGAAAATAGAAATGTGAAATAAACATCTTAATTTTCATGTCTTTGTGAGACTGGTTTTAACAGAAAGAATGAGGCATGAAGCTAGAGCTGGAATGAACAGGTTTAGTTTGAGGCCAACTGGATTGGACATACTGACAAGGCCCATATCTGAAAATGTCCCCAGCAGCTGATTACGCCAAAAGGTAGTGCTGTCAGGCTCTCAGATGCAAAAGGTCCATGAATACAATAAGACTTGGAGTCTGGAAGCCATGTCTAGAGACAAAGGGGCAACTGAGGTGAACCAGGAGAAATGGGAGAGATCAAGGAGTACAGCTAAGTGTTCCTGGGGCAGATCAATGTGAAAGAAGAGCCAAGGGTGGAGGAGGAGAGGGAGGAAGAAGCCAAAAAGTATCCTCTCAGAGCATCAGAGGTCAGAAGGCTCAAGGAAGATGGCACTCAGCTTACCTCGAGTGGAAAACAAGAAAGGAGTTACAACCTCAAAAAAGGAAATTTCTGGAAAAGACTAAGAGTGGAAGACACAGGCCAAAGGTTAATGATCACTAAGAAATGTGAAAATCATACAAGACTCTCAATAATTGTCTAGAAAATGGGTAGATAGGTGGATACACTCACTTGCATGTGTTAGCATGTGAGTACCCTTTGGGCCACAGAGAGGGAGATCCTGGAACTGACTTGGGCCATTCTGCTTCCCTCTACTTGGTCCCAAATTGGTGGCAGCATCTGTGACAGTGAATAAAATGTGAGACTCAGCCTTAGCATATAAAGTGCCCAGTCTGGGGACAGAAGGGAAGGAGAGGAGGAGACCCCTGTAGCCCCATGTTCACGATTCAGCCTGTGAGAGGGGAATATAGAGAAGGACATGGCACCATTAAAGCCCCAAGAACAATGAACACAGAGATTCCGAGGGACCCCTGAAGACAAAACCTAGGATGACCCCACCTGTGAGGAGTGAGGACATGAGACCCTGAGACCAGGAGCACGAGTGAGAGTGTCATGCGGGGAAAGGCTCCTCAATGCGGGCAGGATGCAGAAGCCGTGAATGCAACCTGGAGAGAAAGTGGGCAGGAGGCCAGCTGGCCTTGGAGGAGGCCTGAGAGGGTCCCCAGAGGGAGAGGAGGAAGCGCAGGGAAGGGCTACGCGGCGCTGACTGGGGCAGGCTTGGGTCAAGCACCTTCTCTCCCTTCTCAGCCTTGCTCAGAGGTTTGTTGGATTTCTGCATCCGCATTCAGCAGGACTGAATTCAGCTCTGTCTTTGGCAGCAGGACAGTATGCTAGAGGGACCTGCAGGGTGACAGCCACTGAACACTTGTCTGATTTTCTAAGGCCAGGATGTCTCCTCAGTCTACAGCACACAGTCTTCACAGCTCCACCTGCCCTGCTTCGCACAAGGGCTTTGGCATTTGCTGCCTGTTTCTTTTAAAGGGAGACTGAGGCCCAGTGAGAGCATGTGCAGCAGAGGGAAGTGTCCAGGCAGCCAGCCGCACCCTGGGCCCAGGACCCACAGTCTTTCCCTTCTCTAAGACCCCAGCCTCACTAGAGAGTTGGCCTGAGTCTGCGAGTGCAAGAGGCGGATGACAGTGGAAAGGCATGTCCAGCCCCACTCCCCAAGGACAGGGAGCACCTTTGTCTAAATGGTCATTCTGGACACTAAGTGGCCTTTCACATCCTTGGGTCCCCCCCTTCCAAGCCTGAGCAAGGCCAGAAAGGGATGATCAGTCCAGGCACCTGCTCCTGAACTTCCAGCTGGGCCCAGCCTCCTTCCACCGGTCCCTCAGGCTCAATGGCTCCTTCCAGGGAATGTCTGGTCCTGGTCTCTTGGAAGAGAGAGCCTGAAGATAGATTTCTGGATCCCAACCACAGAATATGCTAGTCAGGAAGGTTTGGGTGGGGCAAGAGAGTGTGCATTTCCAATACATTCACACTGAGGCTCACTGGGCTGGCTCTGGCTCCAGCTCCACACACAGACAGATACTGTCTCAGCTTCCCACCCTTCTCCACTGGAGGTTGAAACCTCTTCAAGGGCAGCCTCAGGGCCCTGCACAGGCTCAACATTAAGTCAATACATATAGATTTCACTGAATGGAAGCAGTGAAGGGTAGATTGTTGATCGACTCTAGGATCTCACAAACACCTGTTTCCTTTATGTCCAGACCTATTAAGTTAATGTGAAATTCAAGGGCACGGGAAATGTAAGATGTGGAGCCCAGGTAAGGCTCAACAGTGTTGAACTTGGGAAAATTGACTTTTAAACTGTCAAAAGTGAGAAAAATAATCATGGTGGTGACCACTAGAAAAGCCCCTGCTCTGTGCCAGATGTGGCTCTGAGTTCCTTGCGTCGCCATCCTAGCAGGGCCCTGAAGTGGGGAACTGTGGGATCTTTATTTAACTCAGGAAAATTCATACACACAGATCTCAGCCCAAAATCTTTTGAAGTCCCAGGCTTCAAGCCCACATTCATTTGCCTTGACACCCTGCCACCATCACAACCGCACCAAGTCCTCCCTCGAAAGACAGAGAAAGCTGATGGTCAGAGCACACATGCTTGAGAGAATGAAAGTCTTCACTTAAAAAGAAAATTGGATCCAGGAGATCAAAGGGCCTGATTCCCAGATCTCTGCCAGCTCTCACCCAGGCACATGAACTTAGGTGATCCTTGGACGCCTCGGTTCCACGAACTATAAAATAGAAATAATGATGTCGTCCTGCTGAGATATTGTTGGATGAAATAACAATCTATGCAGCTTGCCTGGTGCAGCCCCTGTCCCTCAACAAGGGTCTAATACATTTTACCTGCTCCCTGGAGCAGTTGCTTCCCCAGTGTGTACAGCAGAGTGACAACTCACAGCTCAATTTAGAAGCTTTGCCCAATGATCCTCAAGCAGGGAGGAGACACGGACAGGCAGCAGCTGCAGAAACATAAAGAGGTCGCTGCTGCAGTTGAGGAGAGGTTACAAAAGGAGGTGGAAGAAAGGAGAATGCAGAGCTCACAGGCTCTGCAGCCTCTTGCTCAACCCCCAGAAGGGCCCAGTGAAAACACCCATGTCACTTGGAAGGAGTCATGTGCCTGTCCTGGAAACCTTCATTCAGGAAGGGGCCATGCCTCATTTGGACACTCAGGAGCGAGTCATACCCAAGGACATCACATTCAGCCCTAGGACCCCAGATTGCTGAGAACCTCATCCTGCAAAGCTTCTTCTGCTTGGAGCCTGGGAGGTTCTCAATGAGGCCTTGCAGGCAAATCCACACAGTGGCTACTGGAGAGAGGCCTCCTGAGTCCAGCATGCCAGTTCCAGCAGACACTAGCAGCTCCCTCCCCTTCACCGAGCCTGTTTTTTCACCTATAAAGTAAGAATGACAAAAATGTTGGCTATACTCAAGGGTGTTGTATAGATGCATGCTGAGCCTTTAGCAGAATTGCTAATTACAAAAAAGCTCTTATAAGTACTAGCTGCTAGTACTATCCTTGTTGTTTTGTTATCATTATACATACACCTGTGGGATCATAGGTTGGGAGTTTTTTAAAGAGATTTAAGTTTTCTCATTTGTTTAATGAATAGATTATTCATTTGGCACGTAGCCCCCTAAGATTCTTCCAATGTTTAAATGAAATACAACATGGCAAACACCTAGCACAGAGTATGCACTCTATAAATGATAAGGATGATATTCAGCTGGAATCATGGGCAGCCCCTTGGCTAGAATCATCAGCTGTCCTCATTTTCTAAGAGCTTTTTGGTCTTAGCATGACCTGGAAACTTCTTGATTTCAGCCAAGTCAGGATAACTGGTCAACCTACAGCAGTCTAGCAGGACAGGGCCTTCCTCGCTCCCCAAGGCCACACAGGAAGACTTTCTACCCCATGTCAAATTGACTCTAGAGGTGAGGCCAGGCTCTGGGCTGCTTTCAGAGCCTACATGGTCACAGAATTCCAGGGACAGTGTTCTCCAGACAAAGGGGATTTGGCAAAGCTCCAAGAAGTTCAGAGTCTGAGCCTGGATTCGGGCTTCCAGGGCAACAAACCCCAGACCAAAGTGCAAACCGAGAGGCAAAGACAAGGGGAAAGGGAGACTGTCTATAGGATCTGGCTGGACCGGGAGAAGGGACACAATGGCGCTCTCCTGTGATGAATAATGCAGGGAGAGGAAGCCAGGGGCCGGAGGAGCTGCCACGGCCTGCTGGCCTGTTCCCAGCCTGGCTGCTGCTGAGCAGGAAGCCTCCCAGCTGAGCCTGGGAAGCAGTTATCACTGGTGGGTGATTAAGTTACTAATCCTTCAGGGAGAAGACATTTAGAGGCCCATATTAAAGCGGTGCGAGGCAAAATTACATTCCGTTTCAATTTAGTTTAGCAATTCCCGTGATTTAGTTAAATGAAAAGCAATTGTTCCAATTAATAGTATTGAATGTTATTCATCAAAAGTGTCAAAACAGCTCTGTGGCAGCATTTATAACCCATTCTCTTGTCAGAGATATGGATAATTCCCTAGAATAGAGTGGGGAACTGGTAAAGCGTGAGGGCTTTGGGGAAAAGGTCAAAGTCAGAGGGGTATTTACAGGCACTGCTGTGCACACGTGAAGGATCATGTTCATGTGGCCCATGTGCATGGACAGATGTATATGGGCACACATTCCTTAAAGGCAGACAGATCCCAATGCACCCAAACGTATATATTTAGATGTGCTTAATATGCATGAGCCAGTACACCTGAGTGATGGTGTATGTGTGTGCCTGTGTTTTCTTGTGGGTAGGCATTTATGCGCAAATATGTACAAGTGCCTGATGCACCCAAGCATGTGTGCATATACCTTAATGCACACAAGTATTTAGACAGTTGTACATTCCTATGTGTAGATGTGTGTGCAAAGTATCCTGAAAATAAGTTGCTATTCAAGGGGCTACACCATGGAGTACATTCATACATACATATTGGTACACATCAAGACAAAAGAAGGAGGGAGTTTGCTGCCTTGTTGGCTTAAGAGCACCTATTTCCATCTTTATGTCATAATGACTGATTTATCTTATTGCTGGAGTTCTGCCATTCAAAAGTAGCTCTCATAAGGTCTGAAACTTTTTCTGTCATTTTCTCTGCTATGCCCTCAGGATCCAAAACAAACACTGACCCAGAATGAGCTTCCATGATATACCTTGATAAAATAGAGCACTAAATAGACAGAGATGGATGGTTAATTAGATGGATGGGTAGATGGATGCATGGGTGGGAGGAAAGATGAATAGATGGATGGAGATAGGGGGAAGAATAGGAGGATAGACAGATAAGAAAAGGGTTGTAGATGGTAGGAGCCATGAATCAGTGGAATCATAAGTGGACAGGTAGATTAATGAGATAGATGGGGAGTAGATGAATGGAAAAATGGACAAAGTAAAGATCTCCCAGGTCTCCTGGTAAGGGATAGATTCCTAACTGTCATCTCCTTAGTACAAATCCCAAGTTTCTCTGGACTTCAGCATCAGTTCTATAACAGATCCTTGGAAAATTCCATTCTGGGCAGGCAGCAAGTTCAGAGGGCTTACAAGTTGCCAGAATCAATCAAAGCAAAATATAGTATTGCAGACAGAACTAAGAGCAGAAAGGGAAAGAACTCCTTTGGAGAAGGTGGGAAGTGACTAGCATTGCTCAGCCAACAGGGAACTTTCCTGGCCCCAGGTAATGCAAACTAAGAAGGCCCTTGAGGGGCTTAAATGCTCCCAATCTGGTATTCCCACTTCTTATTTCCCTGTCTTATGCCTCTGGGCAGTAGCCACCAGCTCCTGGCTCTATCCCAGCCCACCCTTCCCTGTACCTGCCCTCCTCCATCCCTCTGCCACCCACCTACAGCACAGGAAGCCACAGTGTGTCTCTGTCCAGATGCTGACACAGCTCATCATTATCCCATGACCACAACTAAAATGATATGGAAACACAGACATGGCTTCCCACCTCCTCCACTGTCCTCACATCCCACAGTGCCTTGGGCCTTCGCTGTGTGGAGCTGACAGACCTTGGAGAGGGCCCCCAAGAAGGCATCTTTATGTGGGTGTCTGTCCTCCCACAGACGTTTGTGAGCTGTGGCAGTGTTCAGCCTGGCCCTCCTGCTGTCAGGGCCCGCCCTCTAGTGGTGGACTCTGGCCCACATGCTACCCCCACCATGGCACCAACTGGGAGCCTGGTGCCCTCTCAGCCAGGCTTAGCCAAGAAAGGACCTCAAAGTCCTTGCAAAAGCTCCCCAGTGGCTGCATTTGTCCCCTCCCTGTTACAAGCACCCACACACACAACACAGTGCCTAGTGGCCTAGAGTTGTGCTATACTAACAGTTCCAGGCTGTCCATGAAAGCGTCGGCCCATCAGGATAGTGATTAAGCACAAAGGGGAAGTGTTAGGATGTGATCCCTGAACCCACAAGGCTCATAAAGACAATAGCTAGGACAGTGACAACAGGCACTGGGCGTCCTGTCTATTTTGGGGAGGCCCCAAGCATGACTGGCCAACTCCAAGGGCATCCTGGGGCTCGTTAATCTGTGTGGGAGTGACAGAGGCAGGAAAAAGGGTCCAGGAGGCCTTCCGCCAGCCATTTCCTCTCAGCTCTCCAGCTCTGCTCCATACTCCACGCAGAGCCCCAGGCCTGGCCTCCAGAGACCCAGTCGTGCCAACTCTCCACGGTACACCAGCTACCTTTCCTCTCCTTTCAAAGTCTTTGACTGAGAGATTAGAGGCCCTGGCCTTTCTGGGATCCAGTCTTTGTTCTCTCCTTAAGGATGGCAAAGGAGGAAGTAAAACACCTCTGGCCGAGGCAATGGAGAAACTGCCTTGAAATGTCCTTCTGGTGCTTGTTCCCACGGCCCAGCCTTGGAGCCTGGGAGTGGTGGAAGGTTAATTGCTACAGTTTTGGGTCCAGCAGTGGGCCAGAGCCAGAAAGCTGATTGTTAAACATGCAGCTACTAAATATCCCACCCTCCCTCCTTCTCCCTCTTTCCTTCCCTTCCAACTGTTAAACTAGTATCTTGAATTTAACCATCAGACAAGGAGTTACATCACAGAAATAAGCAGACACTGTAAAATAACAGCAAGACACACGTGACATCCCCTTCTTATTTCTAAGCTGGAAGTCAGACACTCTAAGAACTTGCTTGGAAACCAAGTTCTAGGGTCACAAAGCTGTGGAGACTATTCCAGATGTGTCATTCCCAGCACATTTTCCAACAGTAAAATGGAAAAGTAATGCTCATTGTGTTGTTGTGAGAATGGAATAGAAGCAATGAGAACATTGAGACCTCAGCAGGATCTGCCTAACAGTCCAATTAATTATTATTAATACAATTATTATCATCATCATCTTCTTTATACAACATTTTAAGGATAAAATGAAAGAACAGTTGTGGGATCACTTATATTACTTTTTTCTTAAAATTTTTTCCAACACTGCAAACCTAAAGTGTCCAAGTGCTCCTTCCACTTCACCTGCACCCTGACCTAGGCCTGATGCTTAGCAGGTAGTAAATACTTGATGAATGGCAGGTGATCAATGAGACAATTTAGAAATTCTAGGGACTATGCCACTCCTGTTACAATAAGGGAGCCCGGTCCTTTCCTTTCACATGCAGAACACTTCAGGGAGGTAGCACCAGAGAGAACCTGAGATTCTGTGTCCACTCACATTCTCAGAGAAAGGAGGACTTCACAGCTCTAAAGTCATGTCAAAAGCAAATATCAAGGGCAAGACCTGTGGGTGAATGGAGCATGCCATCTCTGTTCTGTGGCTCCAGAGAGAGCTCCTCGTGGGAGCTCAGAAGTCCACCGTCAACCAGTGGTCAATCTCCTGTATCTGCTCAGCAGATCATGCCATGAAAAGACCCCGCAGGCAAAGAGTGATGTCCCGGGGAGAGGCAGAGATAAAACAGTGGAGACTCACATGGGCTCAAGTCTATCTTGGTGCAACCACAGCAAAAGCTTTCATTTCTTTGAGTCTCTTTCTGCCCCCACAAAGAACAGTCATAGTAACCCCAAAATGCTACAGGAAGAGTTTATGTGGTAATGAATCTATTTTTTTGTTTTTATCTTTATTGTTGCTATTATTGTCATTTAGTCCTCTTTATCACTCTTTAGAGGTTTTATCTGGAAATTCTCCTGCTGAAAAATAAGAACTAATAGAACTGATTATCGCCTGCTACCCAAGCAGAACCCTAAACCCAATAAAGAAAAAGTCTACCTCTCAGTTACACCTATAGGCCTGTTGCTATGAAATGCATAGGACTTTAACTCTGTAGGTCTTTCCTAAGCCCAGCTTGCGAACAGCGCAAATGTAAAGTAACATCACCAAACAGTAACTGATCTGTACAAGGACAAGAGGATGTGAACAAAAGGCAAATCCTACAAAACCTCAGATCTTCTGAAAAACACAAAATGATAAAGGCCTCAAACAGAGAATTCCCTACCCTTCCCAGCATGTATGCTATTGCTCATATTAATATGTGTGAATGTATACCCATGTGGCTGCACATATATGTACTTCAGCAGATATATGGAAGCAGGTTTCCCCTGTGAGCTTCTTACGTGTGCACATGTACTACTAGCTATCGTACTTTCTGGGTGCATGTACTCAACAGAATGGGTATGCATATGGGTATATACATGCACACACCTATGTGCAGCCCTGAGTTTTTGCATGACTGTGCATGCTAGCTTGCACACTTGCTACACTTGTGAACAAGTGTGAGAGTGGATACATTTTCCTACATGTACCTCACTGGCTGCAGACGATGTACAGACAGCTGCAGGTGTGTGGATGTGAAAACGTGTATATGTACTTGTGTGTACGTTCAGGCACTGATAGTACTAATAAACAGCATCCACAGACGTTTTGAAGGAAGCAGTGGTTTAAATACTTTGGAAGACAACCCCGCCCCAAGGACTTTGGAAGCGCTCATTATGTACAAATAATGTATATGCTAATTACAAATTACTCTTTTCTGCTCATTAAAGCAAAACTACTGCACTTTATTAGCTCAGTTCTGGTTACTCTACACACTTGAATGTAATAAAAATGACTTTGGGGTCAGGCAGATGCCCAAGTGGGGCTCAGAGGCATCTCAGGCCATGTAAATGGTCACCAGGCTGGGGGCCGGGGCATCGGGGTGCGCTCCTCCCCAGCCCTCCCACCCTCACATTCGATCAGTTACCGAATCCCGTCAAGCCCACCTCCCTTCCTCCATCCCCATTAGCACTGCACCAGCGCAGCCCACATCTCTCCCCTGACAGCCCCCTGGATGGCTGCCACGATGCCTCCCCCTGGCCTCCCTGACTCAAGTCTCCCCTGACTCCAATCCATCCCCGAGATGTTGCTGGCAAATCTGCCCACTTGAAGTCCTCCACTCCTTTCATTTTTTTCAGAAAAAATACTCAAGTCCTACAGTCTGTCGCACCATGACCTGGTCCCCAAACGATTCTGCAGCCTCACCCCCGCAGCGGCCATCTGGCAAGACAAGTGAGTCCCACGCAGCTTCCTAGGTCCATTCCTCACTTGCCTGAGGCCCCTGGATCTGGGCACACATCCTTCCTGGCTCCCCAGTGCCCTGTTCTTACTGTTCTTGCTCCATTGGCCGTGTGGCACAGGGCTCGTATTTCATCTTGCCTCTGCTACTCTGGAAATCAGACCGAGTACCCCTAGTTAATCCCTAAATCCTCCTGTGACTTCTTTCCTTTGTACCTAAGCATTTCCATTTGCCTGTGGCCTCTTTCCCTCTCCCTACTACCCTGCAGGCAAAAACTTGGCTATAGTAACTGCTGTAAGTATGCTCAGCAACTAGACCAGTTTCTGACACATAGGAAACATTCAATAAGTATCATTTGAATGAGAAATTAATTAATATCTTACCACTCAACTCTCTCCATATTATCACTGTAAATAGCATGATCCTGACCCCCTTATAATTAGGTTTTTAACTATTATGAAACACAACCTTGTATTTCTCTTGACCTATTCTGAGGAGTATCTTCTATTCCTCCCAAGATCTCTGCTCTTTGTTAACTTTCAATTCTATGTAGTCAATCCTGCTGTTCGCTGAGGCTCAAGCATCTGGAACTCAGGTGCACCACCTAGAGGTTACAGTGAGGAACCACTCAAAAGCAGATGGCCCAACAGAGCCTGCTTTGAGCTCACAGGGTGGGGTCACCACAGAGGCTCTTTCTAGGACACTTCTCTGCCACATCAGAAGAGGTTCCCAGTCCCAGCTCAGACTATCTTCCAGAAACCATCCTTGTCCCACATGTCCAGGATCTATCCAACTCCACTTCTTTGTACTGTTTTACCCTTTGTCCCTTTTTTCCCAGCTGACTTCTGCCCAACTAATTTTATTCAGTCAAGAAAGTTCTCATAACTGGGATTTCTCCTCCTTCTCTGATGATTCATGGCCCAATATGAATACTTGTCTGTCTTCCTCATAGTAACTTCTAAGTTCTTCACCCTAAGAGGTATGGACGTTGTGAGGCCATGACAGTGTATCAGTTATACCTTCTCCCCAAATGAGATTCGTTTTTCACTTTAGATATTCATTTAAAAATAGGTCATAGATGTGTAAATATCATATCTTTTCTCTGGTAGAGAAAATGAAGATGTAATTGAGTTCTAGAATGTATGGTAGAAATAGTGAAATATTCCCCTAAATAATGTATTTATTATGCTTCACCAATATATATTAATTTAAAAAATCTGCTCGGGTTCGATCCCCAGTAACCACATAACAATACTGGGTGTGGAGACTCACCCCAGCAGTAATCAGTACCACATACCACAGTGCCAGGCGTGGTGGCTCGCGCCTGTAATCCCAGCACTCGGGAGGCAGAGGCAGGAGGATTTCTGTGATGTGAGCTGGAGGCTGAGCTCAGGGCCAGCCTGAACTACAAAGCAAGACCCTGTCTCAAAAAAAAAAAAATAAAAAAAGATGTTCAACATCACCAGTCATTAGGGAAGTGGAAACCAAAACCACAATAAAACGCTTCATACTCATGAAGATGGCTATAATTTTTTAAATAGAAATTAATAAGTGCAGGTGAGGATTGACTACATAGAACTGGAATTATTTACACCCTCATACAAAAATCCAAAATGTACAAATTCATAGAAGTATAGCTTCCAATAGCTAAGAAGGGGAAATATTTGTTGACTAATAAAATAGATAAACTGATATATCTGTACAATGGAATATCATGCAACCACAGAAACATGGCGGTACTGTTTCATGCTACAACACTGGCGAACCTTGTACACACTACACCAACCACACAAAAATATTCAAAATAGACAAATCTATAAAGACAGGACACAGATTTGTTCACCTAGGGCTGGGGGTAGATAGGGAACTGGGGGTTGATAAAGTGTTTAGACTTTCTTTGGGGTTAATGAAAATGTTCAATATTTGATTGTGGTGGTGGTTTTGCAACTCTCGTAAATAAAAAATCAAACAACATCTTTTGAAAGAACATACCGTATATCATTTATACTTCAACTTTTTAAAAGAGCTATTTTAATTATGACTAAAGTATGTAATACTGGTTAGACCAAAGGAAAATAATAAAAATTTCAAAAGTTTAGTAATGCATAAAAGAACTTGGTTGTGAGTTAGCATTACACATCAGCAGACAAATTACTTAGCCAATAAGTAGAGTTCTAAAAGAAAAGAAGAGAAAGAAAAACATGAGACAAAAAGGAAAAAATGGAAACAAAGCTTTTATACGTAGGGAGGGGTGGAGGGATTGAGGGAGGGAAGAGGAATGGGAAAAAATAGAAACCAAGATAAATCATGTACAGGTACAAATTCCCAAGGATGAATGTGATCATAAGGCCTAAAATACATCAATTAATGAATAAAATAAATAGGTTCTATAACTAGATATCTATATGAAAATTGAAGCAAAATTGAGTGCCACGTGCATATCATTTACACATAAGTCTTTCAGATAAATTAGAGACAGTAAGTGCAAAAAAGGAAGAAAATAAAAACTATAAAAATTTCAGAAGTACCTACTATGAAACAACTTAAATACATCAAGAAAGTTATATTTTCAAGTAAGAATAAAAACCACAAATTAGACAAAGTTAGATACATTTTTCTATTATATAATTTAAAGCTTTGGAAGAAGATATGATAGCACAAATGAAGTAAAAGAAGAAAATATAGCCAGTGAAGAATTGATTTCCAGAAGGAATAAAGAGCATTAAAAAATAATTTTAAAACACAGATAAATAATACAAACAATATAAAAATTCACATTGGATGGGAACCAATGTTTTATAGAAAACGACAAATGACAGAGATAAAAAATTCTCAGTCACTTGATCAGGAAAGTACAAATTAAAACAATGAGGCACCCCTTCTCATTCTTAATATTTTAACTATTTTTAGGTTAACATAGAGATGTAAAAAAAGAAAATTCTTATAAACTCTTGGTGAAGTATAAATTTATACAGCTACAGTATTCTAAAAAAAAAAAAAAGGTAAAAAATCTGGTCAAAATACTATTTATGAGCTCAATAAGGTATTATGTTCTCCCCAAATTCATACGTTAAAATGCTCACCACCAAGCAGATGATAAAAAGTGGGCATTTAGTTACTTTTCTTGTTGCTTGGAAAATCTGTCCAACATTTACAACGGAAAGGAAGAAATGCTTATCTGGGGTTAAGAGTCTCAGAAATTTCAGTTCCGGTTCAGGAGGCAGAAACACGGAGACAACGTGGCGAAAGGCCCTGGGCGGAAGAAAGCTGCTCACAGCCTCACATCCGGCTGGCTGGGAAGCTAGTGAAGGGAGGAGCAGGGAGGGAGAAACATCCCTGTAGGCCACGCCCCCAATGACCTGTCTCCTCCAACCAGGCCTCACTTTCCAATAGCGAGTCAGCAAGGCATCCTCATTGATTCAGTTGCCTTCCAAAAGCTCCACCTGAGTCCATGAGGCCTTTGAGAGACATTCTCGAGCTAAACCTTAACAAAAAATGACTAGGCCACTTTGGTGGAGCCCTCATAAATGAGGTTAACAACCTTGCAGAAGATCCTCCTGCTATGTGAAAAGAAAGCTCTCTATGAAAACACAGGCCCTTGCCAGACTCCAAATTTTCCAGCATCTTTTATATTGGGCTTCAGAAATGTCTGAAATAAAATTCTGTTGTTTATAAATGATGTAGACTCAAGTAGTTTATTATAGTAGTCTGAACAGTCTAATATGTTGTCACTATAATGTTTAGATATTCTTATTTTAGACCTGAAACTTGGGTAGGAGAAAAATATGTAAGGATCTATGAATTCATGTACTTTTTGTAATAACAGAAACGACATTACTAAAGATGGAGGATATACGGAGTATAGTTGTAGTTCAGTGCAGTTCAAAACGAATGAGTTATGAGTTCTACATATCAACACGGATAAATCTGAGATATACTACTAGAGTTTTTCAGAATTATACATATAGTATGAGATTTATGTAAATTGTAGATACTCAAAATAAGAAGATATCTGTGGATTCCTGTTCACATATACAGATCACATAGGTAAATTAAGCTTAGAACTGTACACAGAGTAGAAAGTTAACAAAGCCTACAGAATGGATCACTCCATAAAGTGAAGTCTTGGAGCAAAAAAGAACCAGAAAATATGATTGAAAGGTGACAAGAAAAGTAAAGGAAAAACAAGAAGAATAATAAATCAAGGAAAAGAAAGAAGATTCTAAAAGTGGATGGCGAGGTCAGTGCTACTTATTTCTTTATCTGGAGGGATCTGCTCTCAACAGTTCCCATCAGATGTGACAAATGGAGGTCTTCACCGGCCTCAGCAACTCTCGCACTGTGGAGTAATAAGGGTGAGGGCAAGAGATGTGCAGACAGGTCTGGACACCTGTCACATCACCTGGGGTCAAGTCCTGTGCTGATGTGTGCCCCTGTGTCACTTACTTCATCTTTCTATACCTTAATTACGTGTTAACTTATCTCGTATTAATTTATCATGTGTTACTGTGATGAGCTAGCTCATTTAGCATACGAACTACATACTGTTGTTCTACAGACAAGAACCAATAAATGCCAGCCAATATTATTATAAAATACAGTTGAGGGGCCAGGGATTTAGCTCAGTGGTTCCGGCGCCTGTGTTGCAAGCGCAAGGACCTGGGTTCGATCCCCAGTAACCACATACAATACTGGGCATGGAGACTCACCCCAGCAGCAACCAGTACCACATACCACAGTGCCAGGCATGGTGGCTCACGCCTGTAATCCCAGCACTCAGGAGACAGAGGCAGGAGGATTGCTGTGATGTGAGTTGGAGGCTGAGCTCAGGGCCAGCCTGAACTACAAAGTGAAACCCTATCTCAAAAAACCCCCAAAAATAAAAAATAAAATAAATAAATGAAATACAGTTGAGAGGGAGAAATGATAGAATAGAAGGTAGATAAAAACATTGGACCAAATGTTGGGAGAGGCATGAGAGATATAAATATATTGAGAAGCTGATGAAAAACCAGACAGGAAAAACAGGACATTTAAAGAGGAAGAGAGATGATCAATGGAAGGAAGTGTGTGAAGGTTACAAGGTTGGGGTTAAGGGTGCAGTGGGAGACCCAGCCGAACGTTGGAGGCAGTCTATCTGCTCCACGCAGAGGAGGAGCACAGACAGGATGGCTGCAGGTGGAGATACCTGGGCCAGCAGCAGCAAGATGAGCATCAGAAGACACAGAGCAACCATGCCTTCAATGGCCTGTGTTTTCTCGGTGACTGAATTTATTCTTTTGTGGAAGAGGAAGAGTAAAAGAGGAAAGGGGATGGAGATCTGGAGACACTAGATGCCTCTGGAGAAAAAGAAAAAGAAAGAAAGGCCAAAGGCAGGACAGATTTCTGAGTGGTACTGGGGTCCCAGGCAAAAATGGGGACCAGGAATTTGCAGATCACTGAGCACCAGCATCTGAATGTGCAAGTACACAGTGGCCTCCTGTGATCTCTGTGAGGTCTTCTGCTCTCTCTGATAAGTAAAGAAGCACTGGAACAGGTGCAACTTGAGTGACCAGGTAGGTACCAGAGGGCATCAAGTAGATCTGCCAGCAGGTGCTGGCAGCAGGTGCTGGCTGACATCCAGCTGAGGAAAGATGTGGTTGCTGGGAAGGTGAACCAGATCTAAAATTGAATCACAAGGTCAACACGCAGCCTTATTGAAATTGACTTGACTCTGGGGATATTTACTAGGTTATCCTACCACAACAGTGAACCAACAGCACCCATATACAAGCCTAAGACTCTATCAGGGTCTAGGTGATTCACACAGAAATATCTTCTTCCCGTGATTAAAAATTCCAGATCAACAGACTAAAGACAGGAAATCTGTATTCTCACACCAGAGTTTGAAAACCACCACCCGGAAGTTGGGCCTCAACTCCTCCTGCAGATGCTTATCCACAAGTTTCAGCTGTGCAGAAACTGGGACACAGGCAGAGCTTGGCATGTGGTCCCCTTTCCAAAGCCCTGAAGGACTACACAGGTGGACCCACTGCATGTACCAAGACTGGAAGGGTTAAGAAGAATGGCTGGGAACCTGCATACTTTTATTATATTATAGGGATGTTACTGCATTATAAATAATGCCACAGGATGCATTATTTATACATTTAATATTGTGCTTGCTTATAAGTCACATCTCTTCACTTGTAGATAAATACTCAGCCAGCAGCCCAACTCCTACGGCCACACGCAGACAGGAGAGTGGAGAGGCACTATGCACTGCGCTCTCTCAGACAGTGGAGGGAGAGCAGACGCATGTCAGAGACAGCAAAAGCCCTGTGATGGGAAGCAGATAATGTCTTTATGAAAACTAACAGATGGCTCTTTTGAAAGCCCTTTCAGTTCCTCTCTGTTCTGATAAGAGCGGGTAAGCACGATATGCTGGAGGGAGCCTTATAGGTTCATACTTACTGTCCTAAGAGCCCAGAGAGCAGGAGACAGAGCATGGAGGTGGGGTGGGAAGAGGGAGGTGCGAAGCCCTCCTCCTCTGTCCAGCGCTGCTGTGGGCAGGGCTCGTGGAGGTACAGAACTGGATCCTGACATCTACTGCAAAAAGGAAGCAATGAGAGCTGTGCTTGGTCATTGGTTCAAGCATCTGTTCGTTCAGTCTATCTACTGTGGCTGCTTTCTGTGTGCCAGCTCCTGGGCTAAAGGATATCAGAGGTAAATAAAACTGGCCTAGTCCAGGGACTTCCCATCTGTGTGAAGAGAATCACCCAAACATGCTCATGAGTCAGGATAGAAAGAAATCGACACCCAAAGCCAAAACAGTGCTGGAGACGTCAGAGGACAGTGTGGCTATCCCAACCATGCAACTTTGTCACTAGTATTACTCTGACTTTAACTCAATATATCTCCACTCGTATGTCAACCAGTCTGTCTACAAATATAAACTGAGCACCTTCTTGGCTATACACTCTGCTCCAGGTGCTGGACTCACAAGAGAGGTCAAGGCAGACCAACACTTCAGGATTCACACATGACGAGGGAGACAGGGAATCACTCAAGCAACAGGACAATTTCAGAGACTGAGTACTAATTAGAAAACAGAACAGAATAGAGGAGAGAGGAGTTGCGGGCATGAGGAAATCTCTCTCAGGAAAGAATATTTACATCGAAACGCAAATGCAAGCAGATAGGAATCCTGCTGAGCATAGGAGGGGTTTGCCAGGGCCTTGAAGGATGAGGGGAATTTGTACAGGTGAAGTTGGAGGAAAAAGTTTTACAGATGGCAATAAACACTTGAAAACAGACTTCCACAGCAGAAAAAGGTTGAGAACTAGAGTGACACAGAGAGTTAACCAAGAAGGAAGATACCAGAAAGACAGAGAGGACCGATTTTCCAGAAGCAAGAGTGGAGGGATTTGTAGGACGTCCTGACGCTTCTTCTTAGACAAGCAGAGAAGGGCGCTGCAGTAAACCGCAGAGCACAATGAGAAGTGTGCTGAGAGCAGTCTGGCAGCTTTGGCTCATGTGGACTGGTGACCCATCCAGAGGCCAAGGGACCGAATGAGCACAGAAGCCATCACAGAATTCCCACACTCATCCAGCCCAGCCCACCGGAGGCTGAGAGTGCTTGGTATTGGGTATTGTCCTTCTCAGGGACAAATCCTCACAGGTAACTCATGTGCGTTCTGGATAACTTCCTCTCCAACTCGAAGTTCTGCAAGAATTTGGAATAGAAGCATTGTCTTAGCAATGTTATTTCTTAAACTTTTCTGTCATAGCCCTTTTGAAACATAAATGTCTATAACTTAGAAGTCACACACATGAGCACACACTCACATGTAGTTATAAAAAACAATGAGACAGCCCGTAGTTCAGTTGATAGCATTGTCCCAATGTCACTTCCTTGCTTAAGATCATTCTATTATAGATATAAAAAAAATTATTATCTGAGGAAACTGAGAATTCTCCATATTATTTTCACAACTTCAACATGAGTGTAAAATTTAGTTCAAAATTAAAAGCCAAAGAACAGCTGCACAATGTTTTGGGGTCTTTGTTCTGATCTCCAAGTGACAACCTGCACTGGTGAATCAGCGTACAGTTCCGGAAGGCATGGCGGGAAGACATCTTTCCCAGCGTCACCTGACCACACAAGCAATGCTCTCTGCCTCTCCCAGTTTTCTCTCAGCAGCCACAGTGATCATCAGTCTGATTCTTGTGCCCCTCCCACCTCTGTTCAGCATCCTTCAAAGCCTCTGTGGGTCACTCAGGCTGAACCACAAAGCTCCTCTGCCAACACCTCCCACGTGGCTTCTGGCCTGCATGGCTCCAATTCTACTGTCCTGGCTTTGTTTCTTCAACTGTGTTAAGCTTCATGTTTTCATGGGGTCTTTGCTCAGTCTCAGTTTGCAGCTGTATACACAGGACCCTGCCCCACCTACTGCCTCAACAGGGAACATCCCTGCGTCCTCCAGGGCGTGGCTCCTAGCAAGGATGAGTCTTTCTCTTTCATGTTCTCGTAAACATGTGCCTTTCCTTGCCACTTCCCCAGGTGCAGTTTCGATGCTTTACCTCTTTATTTACTCATCTCCTACCTCATCAAGTTTATGAGAACAAGGCCATGTGAGGAGGTTCTAGCTCTACATCTATCTTCAACGCGAACTCACCACTGAATCCCCAGCACCTACCACAGTGCACTTCATGGAGCAGGTGTACAGAACATGGGGTGGGGTGAGGGAGAGAGACAAAGGGTATAAAACGAAGAAGGAGGGATAAGGAGAGATAGGAAAAGAAGAGTTGGGGGAAGGAAAAGCTGCAATCAGTTATGAGGAAGAGTGGAAATAAAAGATAAGCACGCTAGGGAAACAGGAGAGTCCTCAGCCCAGAGAATTCCAGTTACACCTAGAACCATATGCTCATGGGCCTAGCAAGATAATATGAAGGAAGGAACATCTACAGGAGCACATGAGTGTCCTAGATGTTCACACCACTCTGGGAGGATAGTTTTGGACAGAGTCAGTGTGATCTGAGGTCCAGCAGCAGGAGGGAGGAGACAGCCCTGAGTGACTGCAGTTTACCTGCTACACCCCACTGAACAACCACATGGACATTCTTGGTTCATGACATAGAACTTCAGATGCCAGGACAGTGGCCTTGAATCGTGTTCCAGGATAATTCCCTCCAATTTATATGTTGAACATCTTAATCCTCGGTCCTTCAGAATGTGACTCTATTTGGAGACAGGGCCTTTATAGAGTTCACTGGAGTTAAATAAGACATGAGTGAGACCAAGTCCAACATGGTGGTTGTCCTTATAGGAAGAATACAGATGTTGGACATAGGCATGCACAGAGGAGAGGTGAGCTGGACACACAGTAAAGAACATGCCCATTGACCGCCAAGAGGAGAGGAGAAACCAATGCTGCTGACACTTTGATCTCAGACTTGCAACCATCACAAGGAGAGAAAATTGATTTCTGTTGTTTAAGCAAAGGGCTTTGTGGTGCTTTGTAAAGGCCCAAGCACACTCACATGAATCCCAGCCCACTGACCCAGTGAACATCTTGAGACTGTCCTGGAGGAAGGGACCTGAGAAGCTCAGAGGCAGTCACTAGAGAAGGAGCCCGTGTGTTGGCCTCATTCACCTCTGAGCTCACAAAGCGGAGCAGTGAGAAGCATGAGGAAGCAAAGCCCTGGGAACCAGACCAAACTGGTTTTGCATCCTGGCTCTGCCGCTTCCTCACTATCTGACTTCAGACAAGTTACCCAGTGTCTCCAGGACTCAGATTCCTTGTCTGTAAAACGAGACCAATAATAATACTAACATGCCCATGGGAATATTGCAAGAATTCAAACAGGTTAATGAAGAGAAGTCTTCTAGACCAGTACTGATCACAATAGTGATTGGCAGTATTACCCCTCCGTAAGTAGGGTGCTACTCTGTATTTTTTATACTTTTTATAGAAAAATGAGCTTTTGACTTCCAAAGCCACTACTCTTGCCCTCTTGACCACTAGCTGTAGAGCCTTGGGGACTCATTTGACTTTTGGAGTCTCACTTTCCCAGTGTACACATGGAGAGAAGGAACTGCCACTGCCACTCAACCCCAGCTCCCATCTGCAATTCAATCCAGAGCTGGAAGAGGGTGAATCTGCATCCCCAACAGATCTGCAAGCAAGATAAGCCCAGATCTTCCTTCCCTTTAAGTTACTATGCATTTTCTCCCCCAACTGCCCCAGCCTGTATCAGAGCCTTCCCTCAGCAAATCATGGCAATAAATATGGTCTGAAGCAACTCCAGCTATTACAGCCTTAATAAATGGGTTACCATAGTGGCAAATTCAGACACAGAGAGCATCTTTTCAATAAAGGCTGAGAGGGTTATTAATAACATTAATGTAGTGCCTCTTAGAGTCACAGTCTCGTGGAGAGGGACTCTCACCCTCCTCTCCCAGCCCATCTCTCCCAGGACTGGCCAACAAAGCTACCCCACTGTGGTCTCTGTGGGGTTGTGACCTATCTGAGACAGAAAGCCCCTGGCTGGAGCTAGGTGGTGGGGGTGAACAGGATAGTGGGCAGGAGTTCACCAGGGGTCAAGTTTCCAGTCTGCCCATCCAGTTACCTTCCTGGCACCCTTTTCCCCAGGAATGGTGAGCAGAGTCACATTAAACGGAAGTTGAGAGGATGGTTCTTGAAGGTGGACAGACCTGCTCTCAAAGCCCAGCCGAATTCTCATCCAGGACCAGCCTGGCTGCATTACTTCACTTTGAAAAGCTCCTGACAGTTTCATCAACTTGCCCTGGTTTCACACTTCCCATGGCACAGGCTGTGCAGCCATCAGAGCAGCTCACCAAATGCCTCTAGCTCTTCACCTTCCACAAAGCCAGTGGCAAAGTTAGATCTCTTGCTACTAAGTGGGGCCAATAAGTTTGCAAGAGAAATAGAACCTGTCACTTTTGGACCAGGCATTTAACAAGCCTATAGGGGAACTCCAAAATCCTCCTTCACCTTCTAGTCAAGATATTTGGTGTTCTACTGGCCTGGGACCATGAGTAACTGAAAATTCACGCTCTTGAGCCAACCCTGAAGAACAGGAAATGTGCAAAAAAAGCAAATCTTGTGGGCCAAGTATGTAGTTGAGTAGTACAGTACTTGTGTAGTGTACCCAAGCCTAGGTTCAATCTTGGTATCATCAAAAAATAAGATAAAAATAAATTAAGCTCTTTAGGGGGTCCTAAACTTTTCTGGCTTTGAAAGCCAGGCAATTCCTGATGCAAATGTTTATCTCTGCCACTACAGACCAAAAGCAGTCTGGATCGTACATGAACAGACAGGCATGAGTGTGTTCCTTGGACATAGGCATGCACAGACCTGAGCTCAAAGCCCAGCCGAATTCTCATCCAGGACCAATCTGGCTATATTACTTCACTTTGAAAAGCCCCTGACAGTTCAAATGAATGATTTGATTTACAAAAACAGACAGCCAGCAGGTCTCACCTGTGGGCCAAGTATAGTTTGCTGACTCTTGTTTGATATCATTCCTATGCTGACTTATAGGTCTTTATCCCTTCCAATATCCCACATTGTTTACTCATTTATTATGCACTTCTCCCAAGTGTAAAGTGAGAGGATCGAGGTCAGTAGTCTACTGTGTCCCCAAAGGCATGAGATTGTCTAGAATAAAGTGGATGCTCAATACATTTCCTTAAATAAATAACTGCTAAATCATTGGCTTACAATGATTATAATCTTGTTTCCCATAATTGCATAAGTAAGTCACTTAACCTCCTCGAACCTCAACTGTAAAGTGAGACAGAATAACAGGATCAACCCTTCCCAGGTTGCTAAGGGCACTACACGGGATAATGCATGTTAAGTATGTGACATACAGTAAGCAACCCTAAGTGGCAGCTGGTTCTTGTTTGGTTGGATTTGGTTCTTTACTACATCTGGAGCAATTGCATGCTCAGCCCAAGTCTGCAGGAGCCCACTGCCCACTTACACTCTGAGTTCTCTTCTGTGAAATGGGAGCGCAGCTACTGAGGGTCAGTGCAAACTTCCACAGCGGAAAGGCCTTTCCCTAGTACCCAGTGAGAACTGATAAACAGCCATCTAAACTGGCTGGCTGCCTGATTTTGGAGGTAATGTTTGATTGGGACACAGCTTAGTTTGTTTACGACTGCTTTCATACTACAGTGGTAGAGTCAAGAAGTTGCAGCAAAGGCCGTAGGTCCTCAAAGGCTAAAACAATCACTAGTTGCAGAATACATTGGTAGCCTCTCCTCTAAGTGACTGTCGGGTAGAGAAGGGCAAGGTGAACTTGTCTTTCTCTCACAGGCTTGCCTTTGTGTCGCAGGTTTTTAGGCTCTACATGCAGGGACTGATAGTTTTATTTTGTTAAACTAAGCCCAGAATTATCTGGAAAGCTTCTTAAGTGTGAGTACAATCATGCAGTACATTCTATCTTGTCTACTTGTGACCGATCCACAACAGAAAAGATTTCTGAGCACCTATTATGCTAGAATGAATAAGATGGATTTATACCCTGGTGCCAGTCTAGTCTAATAGACAAAACAAGTGTCACACAACACAAAGACAGTGCTGTGGGAAGGTGTGGAATGCTCAGAGAATGACAATGAGACCACTGACCCATCCTTATGGCATATATCTAAAAATGTGCACAGGGAAAGTTCAAGGATTCAGGACAGATCCTAATAACATCTCCTGAGAAGACTCTCCTGGCTGATGCAAATCACAGGTTCACTGATTTCTTGATCTGGAAAGACAGACAAGAAGGAACATTCCTTAAATATTTACCATATGCCAGAATCTATGCTTAGAATTTCCCCCTTGGTCATGTCAGCCAGGGGAAAAGCAGGAACCAAGACTTTTGTCAAGCTTCCGCCAAACACAAAGAGCATTCCAGAGAGGCTACACATCTGACACAACCACCAAGAAGTGGCCTGAGATTCTAGCTCAGAGTTTGTCTGTTCTCAGAGTGTTCTATTGTGCTGCCCTCAATTCAGCCAATCATGACTTTACTTCTTAAAAAAAATCATGTGATTCACATTAGTCCTCTTGCTGCCTCAGGAAGTTGAGGACCTTAGACAGTTACATCATTCATCTACTCACTCATTCATTCATTATCCAAATGTATGAAGCCATTGTTCAACAACAGATGTGATTCCTGCCCTCAAAGGGCTTTCAGTGTGTGGCACTCAGTAAGTGCCCAACAAGTACCCATGGAATAATTAATTTCCCAGATGCTCTGCAAGACTTTGGGTTCACTCTGCCCAAGCTGTTTCTCTGGCACACCAGCCATGCAAGAGAAGACTTTTACAAGCAACTAAGACCCGAATATCCTTCTCACTCGCCAGCTATGTGATATTGGAAAAGTCACTTCATCTCTCTGAACTTAGAATTTTCGCCTGTATAATCAGTACTGTCTTAACCACACAGAGTGCCGTAGGGTGACATGAGCTGGTACTTTGCACTAAGCAGCATGGGGCGTTAGAGGATGCCAAGGTAGCAGGCAGGAATCAAAGCAGTTTATATTTATCAAACGACTGGTCAGTACTACATGTGGTGCTTGGCATGTTGCATATGTCTGCTCTCCACCGCTCACACCCAGCCTTCGAGGTAAGGACCACAATTACCGCAATTACAGTACAGCACAGAAAATAGGCGGGAGAAGAAAGGTAGAGGAACTTTTCCAAAGGCCCACAGCTGCTAAGCAAGAGTTCTGTCAATACTCATCCAATATATCCTAGCTTGCTTCCTCTGTCCTTTTCTGTATCTGCTTAAACTACTGTGGCTGCCAGTTCCAAAATGCCCATTTATCTCAGGGTTTTCTTTGATTGTCCCTCTAGAATTTCACCAGACTCCACACCCAGCTCCCTGGAGATGACACAGAGATGGAGAGAGATCACTAGGCTGAGGCCCAGAGCATCATGTCTGTTTTGCCCCAAGCGGTCCTATTTCCTCTCCCTTCCATGAGCCATCGCTGCTGCTTCCTCTTCCTTTTCCTCTTTCTCTTCTTTTTCTTCTTCTCCTTCTCCTTTTTATTTTCAGAAAACTAATAGGACAACAGCTCATCCCTCAAGTCCTCCGACCGCTGACCTAACCACAGCATCTTTCTTCCCACTTGCTTTGAAACTGGATTGTGGCTTGTTGGGTTGTTGCGACCCGGAGCTCTTGTGTGAACCTTAGAAATGCCACCTCTCCACAGCAACCTCCAGTCTATGCACTCTGCCACAGGAGCAGGGAGTGAGCCCCCCACAACCAGAAAGGCTGGTTCCTGAGCCTCCTCACTGAGTGTCCTTGGCAAGTCGCTGACCTTAGTGCCTCAGTTCCTTCATTTACAAGCTGCAGGCAAGAGCTCAAGCCTGCAAAAACTGTTGGTAACAAAGAAAGCGCCTAATGCAACAGCTGCTGCAGAAAGAAAATAGTGGGGATGGGCCCGGGAGTTAGCTCAGTGGTTCCGGCGCCTGTCTCGCAAGCGCAAGGACCCGGGTTTGATTCCCCGGTAACCACATAACAATACTGGGTGTGGAGACCCACACCCAGCAGCAACCAGTACCACATACCACAGTGCCAGGCGTGGTGGCTCACGCCTGTAATCCCAGCACTCGGGAGGCAGAGGCAGGAGGATTGT